>VUYV01000817.1:6515-60698 GCA_008711295.1 Anarhynchus alexandrinus | reverse complement strand
AGACATGACATTTGGAGAATGCCCTTAATAACATGCTTTAACTTTTGGTCAGCCCTGAAGTGATCAGGCAGTTGGGTTAGATCATCGTTGTAGGTCCCTTCCAACTGAAATAGTCTATTCTGTTCTGTTCTATTCTATTCTATATTCTGTTCTGTTCTTTTTAGTCTGTGTGGAGTGATGGCTGGAGACATCATGAGTATTTCTGAAGGAAGGTGGAAGGAAGAGGGAAAGGATGTGGCAATAATATCACACCCAGTATCCTCCTCTCTTACCAGTCTGGATTCGCACAATGTACCATGTTCAAATTGTTCATATGTACAACATCCATAAAACAAGTCTCATTGGTTCCAGTTTCCCTTTCTTCATCAGATGCATGCATGCCTTCCCAGCAGAGATGCGGTCAAGAAGACGACAAGGGAAACGCTTACCCCATCAGAAGGGTGAGTGGTCCAGCCAATCTCTGAGGTCTCTCCAGTTGTATCCAGAAGTATTTCTGTTTATATTAAAAAAAAAAAAGAAATAAAAAGTGTTTTGTGCTTTTCCAACTCAGACTAAAATCTCATCTGTCCCTCACAAGATTGTCTCTGAAAAAAAAAACAACAACCCAAACCATGCCTTGTGGCTTCCACACATCCAGAATATACATTCATGTTCTGAGATTAAATATGACAGGCTACATCCATACTACTAAATTAAGCAGGGCCAAGACAGGGGCAGAAGCACTGTGCATGTAATCATACCAACTCATGGTTAGCAAGTTGCTTGGCAATATTCTGGCCAGATGAAAACTTTCCCAAGGCAAAGTGTAAGCACACTGACAGCACGGAGCAGAGTTACCATAATAAGCAGTACTGATCAGGCCAACCTCTTTTTGGAAAGGAAAGGGTGGGACAGAGAGACAAGTTATATGAATGCACGCCAGTCTCCTCAGGACCATGGTCACCCATTTTATTTGCAGGTGTAAATGTGGGCACAACGCCAAGACACTTTTGTTTCCAGCTCTGGAACCAAATTTCTGTGGGAGTTCAGGATGACGACCCAGTTGATCCTGTAACGGATTCACCTTGCTCTGGAGCTGGGTATTAGGCTGCAAGTCTGTGTACAAGTCCCAGTTTTATCAGAAAATCAATACTAAATAGTCTTTTGCATTATACTGCTCAGGAGTAGGGTACACGCAGAATTTCACAGGCCTAGTTTATTCCCCCACCAAGTCTACCTTTCCATTGTTATTGAATTTACCACTGAAGACAGGTACTAAACTTGACTGCTCTTGGAGATGTTATTCTCTGTTCAGGTACAAAGAAATACAGAAGAGATTGTGACAATGCAAACTATACACATAATATTCTCCAGAAGTGAACATCAAGGTCTGAGACGACCCTGGAAGTTACTGGTATGCAAGCATGTGCACTTTTCTGTGTACATTTATAGTGAGGACACAGGGGAAGAAAAAGACTCTGTCAAATAGGTATTTACATGAATTGATACATACTGTACAAATTGACTGCTTTTTCTTAAATTCTGGGAAGTCAATCTCTTTCATTTACTTATTTTGATTTTCATTTTTCTATCTTCTTGCTTTGTTTAAAAAAAAAAAAATCCCAAACCAAACAGACAATATGAAACCCCAATAGGAACATCCAGCTTATTTACAAACAGGATTTGTTATTCCCTTTGCAAAGGCTTAATGATATGATAGTCCAATGTTTTACACAGGAGAGATCCTCAATAGTTTCTATTTCCAAATTATGGATTGCTGACTTCACTATCCCTACCAGTGCCCCTGGGGATTCACTCCACATTAATCAGCAGAAAGACTAGATTTATCCTAAAGCAGACATGATGAAGTCAGCAAGTTTATCCAGACCTCAGGCTTCATTGATGCCCTCGAACTGATGTTCCCTGTATTCCTACAGGAGATCATACATTTCTTAGACCTTCATGATGAGCCAATGCAGTTCCTTGCTTCAAAAGTAGTGCAAAATACCTGGGCTGGCTTGCCAGAACTGGAAAGGGTTACTGGTTACAGCTAAAGCGCCACTAAAATTGCCTAACGAACCACAGAAGTGCTGAGCAGCTCAGTACTCAAGGACAGCTCAGCTCAGATGGCTCCTCTGAGTGGCAAAACATCTGTGAAAGGCCTATGCCTTGGCTGTCCTGGCAGCAGAGGGACTTGGCATTCCCCCATGCACGTTACTGTCTCAATTGCACAGTCTGGCACAGGGTTGTCATGTCAGTACTTTGTCACTGGGTTCTCAAACACAGCTTTGATATGCTGGAATAATATACGAGGTCATTTTTTAACAAAGAAATTATTTTTTTTCTAATCAGGTCTGAGTCTCCCATTTACCAAAGTATAATGCAACTACCCCATGGAATTTCTAGGAGAAAATAAAATAGAGAAAAGTTAATCTGGGCATGGAAAGGCAGATAAAAGGTGAGAAAGGAAAGAAGAGAGAAAATAGAGAAGACTTGCTTAGCAGCCTGGGCTCTGCCATGACTAGCAGGAAGCAAATTCTCCAGACGGCTTCTCACCAGTGAGGAAGATAATCTCTATCAAGCACATGAATATTTCACAGGCGAACAGATACAGGCAGCCCGAAGCAGACAGAACTGCCCTTCTCACAGTGGATATTTTAAGTCAGGAAGCATTAGAAAAATAAGGAAAGTAGGCAAGAATGTTGTGTGCATAAATCTTATTTGGTGACCTACAGTCAAAAGTCCCTCACTATTTTTCTTCTTTTTCTCCCTCTCCTACTGGTTGTATGCCTTGAATCAGATCCCCAGTCACGCTAGCTGCATGCACACTCATAAATCTAACAAGCTGTTAGACTGGTCTCTAATTCTGAGGACAAAAGGCACAGTATGGCTCATGTTCACATGGCTAAAAACTCCAACTCCACAGAAGTGCACGGTTGCATCCAAACCATCTCTCAGGAATGGTCCTTGGTCATTCCTAACCTCTCACCTACACCTAGGCACTGTTTAGGAGAAGTGCAGTTGGCATGGGCCAAGCCCATGACTGTGCTAATAATTTAACAGTATGAATGACTGGTATAAGCCTTCACTCCGACACTTTATTAGTAGTGATGTAGCATTCCACATCTTCAGTGTGCTGAGCCAGACCAGTATTCTGCTGCTTTTCGGTGCAGATAGCAGTCAATCAGCTGAATTTACCAACCCGGAAGAAAAATGGCTTACACCCTTTCTATCTTGCTCAAAATCAAGGGTCTTGCAATATCAGATCAGACCCAGGCCCAGTCCAGCCCATGATCCTGCTAGAGACAACACTTATTGATGTGACCTCAGAGTATTGACAGAACAATATTCCACTCTGGATTAAAAATGAGGAATAATAAAGGTATCTGAGCAATACAGAGGCTTTTAAACACAGAAAATGATAACAATTCTTCTTTGACTTCTGCTTTAATCTTACATTTTTGAAGAATGAGATGCCAATTTCTTATTAAGACTGCTATTTTAGTACAACGAAAAGAAAAATTGCTGATGAGGGATTCTTCTGTATTTCTCTTCCCTGAACTGAAAAAACCCATCATCTTTTACAGCAGGGTCAAATGGATTCATTATACTCTTCGTAAAACAAAATTCAGGATTAACTACACTCTCATTTTAATGGCCTCTGTTCTTGCAGGCCAGAAAGGGTGAAAAAAATCCCAAAGACTTATGCTGGTACCAGCCTATACTTATGCCACAAACCAATCCCATGGGCTGCATTATACTATAATGTGGACATCAAAATCAATTGGGCAGAGGTTGGAAGTTGCTATCACAGATCAGGCTGTTCAGAATAGGCATGTTAATGATTTTTAGATTTTGGTTAGCCTATACTTTCAAGCAAGATGCTTTGCTGCTTGTGTTACAGGCAAAATGTTCTCCTGATGCAAGAGGATGACAATTCACCCAAGGGTGACTGACCGTTGAACAGACTTCATGAAGGCAGAGATGGACAAACAGCTCTCTGGATTGCAGAGATGACCTAACACTTTTCTGTATTGAAGAACATTTGTCCTCAGTGTCTTTACAGTGGAGTGGTGCAAGAGGGAATTATGCAGCCCAGGTCTAAGCAAACTATAGCCACTGAGAAGAAAGTTGATCCTGAGAAGACAGCGAAAGAATCCTTTTACCTGTGGGATGAGAAGCTGGTGCTAAGAATGACCAGACCATAGAATCACAGAATGGAACACGCTGGAAAGGAGGTATAGAGGTCATCTTGATCAACACCTGTCTGCAGGCCAGGCTAAATTACAGTTGGTTGCTCAAGGCCTTGTCCAGGTGAATTCTGAATACATCCAATTGTACATGTACATTGGTAGATAAGGCAAAGAGCAGAAGGGTAAAAGGTAACATTCAGAGAGTTTGCTTTGCTGTGCAGCTGAATGCCCCGAGCAGCAAAGCTCTCTGGCTTAACACACTTCTTGAAAAAAACTGAAATATTACCGCGCTTATTCTGCCTTGTATGAACATGCCTTGAACATGAACATGTAGGAAGACTGCGAATGCTCTCTATGAGGGCTGGAAAGAGAAAGAATTCTCTGGGCTTGTGCAAAAATATTGTTAGGGGTTGCCCAATCCAGCAGCCTTACATCAGCAAGGCTGCTGCAGTTCCCTGCCCGCAGGTCCAATCAATAGCAAGGCTGAGTGGGTATTCCCAAGAGGCACACACACAAATACATGTAAGCACTGCACATATACAAATGGCCAGCCACGAAGATCAACACAGACTGAAACACTCACCAGTCATGCAAACAGAAACAGCACCACTAACGGCCTCATTCTGCTCCCCTTTCTGGCTGGTCAGGATGAAAGTCTGTTAGTGGGAAATATATATGCATTTATATGCAATACGGATGCCTGCAATAACTGTTCTTAAACATTCAGTCTCCACTAGTTGACCTCTGGGTCTGTGGTCTCCCCATTTGCTGGCACCTGCACATATAGGCACGTGAAGCTTGCGGCCCCACTCCTGTTCCTAGTATTCAGACACCCTCATTCACTGATACATGCCTTCACACGCACACAGAGGCATGCTATGGATCCTCTAACTGGTTTTAGGCATGCAGTCTACCCAGTAGCTGGCCCCGGATTCTTGTTCTCCTACGTTGCTGGCACTTGGACATGAGCCCCCAAGGCTCACAGCCAGTTGCTGTAGTGCTGCCCCACTCCACCGAACCCCTCTTACACATACAAACACATGCACAGCTACACACACTATGGATCACTCCAGTAACTGGCCTTAGACACTTAGCCTGCCCAGGAGTTGGCCCTTGGATCATCCTGTCTCCAATTGCACAGAGATACACAGCATACAGATAGGACTTTAAAAGAACTCCCAGAACTTATGGTCTTCCCAATAGCTGGTCTGGACCTCCTGATCCCCTCAGTAGATAGCTCCTCCAGCTGTCTCGCTCCCAGAGACACACACATACAAATAGGTGTCTCATTCATACCTCAGACTCTCTGGCCTCTCCCTGGCTTCCCAACCCACTTACTCTACTAACCAGCTAATCTGGCTCAGTATTTGCTAGAGATCACAGACTCACTCATATAAGCTTGTTCACTCCAGTTGCTGATATCACAGATGCGCAGATCCTATGACCTGTGGTCAAACTTGAGTTCCTGGCACTTGATTATCATCCATTCCAGACTCTCCAGTTGCTGGCAGCACTGACACGTGGGCCCCTGTGACTTGTGGTTCAACTCCAGTTACTGGCATTTAAATGTCCATATACAAACATACACACAAAATAAAGCCCCCTCACCCAAGTAACTAGTGAAAAATTGAATTTAGTAAGAAGATAGGATAGACTGTGGTGATCAGGTGCAGGTCAAGACCTAACAGACATACTGAGCAGCAGCCTCTTTACATGTGGCTGGCCCTTTATCTCTCTGTTTTCTCACAATCCTCCCTTAAACGACCTTGGTCACTCCCTTTCCTCATCAATGGTTCCTCTCCTACACAACCCGCATTAAGTTTTGCAGAAGCCCCAAATGATCTTCCCTACATCCCACAGTAAGTCCCATGCCCCTGTTGGCAGTAACCCCCCGCAATCTGTAAGATGTTCCATAGAACACTTCCATTTACTATCTTAATGGGTTCCATTCCCATTCCTGCGACAGCCCCCGAAGAAGTTGGGTGCTTACTTCTCTATTAGGTTATTTGGGTTCCCCTGCCTTTCATCGTTCCTCTTTGCTCCTTTGAGTGTGGGGAGAGGAGCCTTTAACCATGAAACTAAACAAATACATTTATATATGGGGGCTATAACTTAAGATACAGAATACAGTGAAACCTTTGGAAGCCTTAAATACACTAGAAGTTCTTCCAAAAGTAAACAGCTATTGTGGTGAAGTAAATAATATATCAATGGCTAGTGACACATGCAACTGTAACAAGTATTTTATTTTTCAAGAATGAGTTGATGAAACAAGTGAAAAACCAATTAAAAATAGCCAAAAAATCCCATTTGTTCATAACTACTCAGTACAAAGACTGCTGTTAAATTTTAACAAAAAATGTCTTTTTTACAGTTCAGCTATGACTCAACGTGAAAAAAAAAGCTACAGAGTAATAAAATATGCCTCCTAATATAACAGAATATACACAAACCCAACCTAGATGAGACAAATGAGTTTGATTTCTTTTGTTGGATAAGTCTGTATTGTGAAGTCATTCCTCCAATGAATGTTCCTGTACTACTTCTGTACTCATATGCAATTAATAAAAAAACTATTTGGAGCTAATAGGATATGTATTTAGTGAGTTCCATGATGTACAATATCTTTTAACTACTTGCTATGTCAGAGCAAAATGCTGACACTATCAGAACAACGAAGTTGTCATCCACATGGAGGAATTCTCACACCTCAATCAGAAGTTATGTACCATCTGCGAAAGACAGAAATGATAGCCAAATGATCTAGGATATGGAAATACACAGCTATTTGCAAGGTAGCCCAGCTTTTAAGCTTTACGAATGACTGCATTTTTCTCTTTACCTCCCCTATTGTTTTGTTAAAGCTCTAGGGAAACTGCCAGGATTCGCATGTTGCACTATTTCTTCTGCTGATGTCAGGAAATGCAGACATCAGGAAATTAAAAAAAAATGACATTAAATGCTTAGTTTCAACTTTGCATGAGCAATCAACTGAAATGGTTATCTGCAACTTCCCTGGTAATACAATAGAATATGTATCCTTCCATGGCTTAAAGAGATTCATTCTGCAAACACCCAATATTGAGTCTAGAACTTATCCAACTGCCACTGCCATCAAACTGGCTACTTTTGATGCCAGTTTATCTATGTTTTCCTGCCTTTTTTTTTTTTCATAAACGTTAAAAAGTGAGCTTAAGTCTTCCAAGGTTTCAGTGAAGCATATACTGAAAATCCCAGATACTGTATATTATAATAATGCTGTTCCTTTTCTTTCAAGCTTTAATTCACTTTGAATATAAACAGTGTTAGTTGCAGCATGAATAGCCTCTACTGTCCTACTGGCCTCCAAGCAGCAAGGACTAGCCTGCAGCTTGTGAACAGTTTCAACACAGGGCTATGGTACGTACCTGGAAATGGGGGTGTCCTAGCACAGGGACTACAGAGCAATCTATTATGGGAGAAAACTAATCAAGTGGAGCTGCTGAGACTGACCAATGGGATAATCCAGACACCCCTCCCCTTACAAACAAGCTGCACATCCATCTCAGTTACGTTCACCTTCTGTACGTCTACAACAGGAGATACCTCTGCCCTGGGCTTTTCAAGCATGTGGCAAAGATTTTGGCATGCAGGGAAGGAAAGAACTGGGAAGAACATAACAGAAAATTTTTGCTAGGATTTTAATAACTCATGTGAATCACAAGCAACTGAAGTAAAAAGTTAATTTTACTTTTTTTTTTTTTCCCTCTGAATCATAGAATCACAGAATCATAGAATGGTTTAGAGTTGGAAAGGACCTTGAAGATCATCTAGTCCAACCCCCCTGCCATAGGCAGGGACACCTCCCACGACACCAGGTTGCCCAAGGCCATGTCCAGCCTGGCCTTGAACACCTCCAGGGATGGGGCCTCAACAACCTCTCTGGGCAACCTGTTCCTGTGCCTTACCACCCTTAAAGTGAAAAACTTCTTCCTAATGTTCAATCTAAACCCGCCCTCTTCCAGTTTAAAGCCACATTCATTTAAACCTTTCTTTGTATATAATAAACCAAAAGGCAATGCTGTTTTTTATTCTAAAGATTACCTTTGAGGAAAGTATAGTTTTCCTCCACTTCAAAGTCAAGCCAATTTGAGCAATCAATACATTATTTCCAATAACCCAAGATGAAAACCAGTTAATAGAAAAGATAGGGGGAAAAAATGAAATAAGAATGCCTGACCTCAAAACCTTTTTCTTGCATATTCCCTTTTGCCAAGGAGACATATTTAATGCAAAAAGTTTCTACCAAAGCAGAAGAATTATTCTCTCCATATCTTGAACTTCCAGAAGATATTTAGAAAGATTGTCCAGCTTGTTGTAAAACAAATTCAGTCACTCACATGCAGAAAACGTCATTCCTTTGGAACATACGTAGTGAGTTCTGCAAAATGAGCTCTGCTTGTGTTTACAGCTGTAAACATATATAACTCAGTGAAAGCAAAACCAATATTCCACAGAAAATTTAAGCCTGTGCCCTAGTAAGAGCTATTTTATTACCAAGTTATCACTTGCTCTCAGCTATTTTGACTGTAGCCTACCAGGCATTCTTAAATTCTATGCTTCATTAACTTTTACAATCAAAAAGCTTAACCTACAAAAATGTTAAATGATAAACTGTAGACAGTAATTACATACATATATAGATACTCACAGAAATAAAATTTCTGTGTATTTTTTAACATATTTTTGAGAAAAAGGAAAAAATCTATTTTTTCACCCAGCACATATCTCAAGAATAATGCTCCCCAACTAAAACCTCAAAAACTCTTGCAGAGCCATAAACATTTGGAAATGAAATCTCAATGAAAACTTTTTGTGCAATCTTGTTTCCTTTTATAATGCTAAAATAATAAGTTTGCAAATGTCATCTGTTTCCAAAACTGTTTTCCCTCATCCTTCCCATGTAGGTTTTTTTCTAGTTTAAAAATCATGTCTGGAAAATTTTGGACAAATATGCTCATTCCTAGTGAAATCTGTGTGTCCAAATACCAGATCTGTATCAAATAAGTTCAGCATAATGATTCCTTTTTATGCATTAAAACCAACAATAACAACAAAAACATCTGCAATTGCTTACAAGAATTTCTTTACTTCTGAGTCATGAAGGGGTTTAAAGTCCCATTAGGTCCTGCAAAAGGGTACTGCCTTCCTTATATCTGAAAAGCATTCTGCATAAGAAGTATTTGCTCTCTTCATAATGCATAGAAATATGGTTTGAAGACTTCGGCTACTTTTCTTCCCCTCTCTACAGCTTCTCCTTCTTTTCTTAATGATTTACATTAAGGTTTTATCAATATTGTTTTTCCCCTGTTAAAAAATTTCAAACAAAGCTTTGTTTGAGCCAAAAAGTGATTTACATTCAGACTGTTTAAATCTAACTCAGATGCCTGAGAAACACTTTGAAGACAAATTACCTTGATTGATTTTCCCACTCAGTCAATCCTCTTCAGTTAGAGGCAAGACGCATTTTAGACACCATCTAAAACTAAGAAACCTTATAAAAACTAAGGACCAAACTGGATATTCCCTATATTTTTCAACTTAAATTTGAAACATGAAGTTCAAGTCTCTACTACATATAATAATCAGTCAACAAAATGGCCATGGGCCTTTTTAATTCCTTATGTATAACTCTGTAGTAAAGCAAAGCTTTCTATATAGTTATCATCAGACTTTCCTTCCCCTAATGCATAATTCTTTGCCTTTTCACCACAACAAAAATACTTACGTCTGAGATGCAAAATAGCTTTGGAGTGCAATCCTAGGACCATGTAGTACAGTCATAATGCAAGGTGCTGAATCCCCTGACTCTGAATTGAGAGTTGAAATTCAGCTCATGGGCACCTTTACAGCTTCATCTCCATAGGCAGAATTTTACTGTCCTATTTTAACCCAGGCAATTCAACCATGAGTTCTGTGAAGCTGTATCACACAGTGTTTTCTAAATTCTTTTATTTCTACAAGCTTACAGGAGTGATGACTGAATTCCAAAAATGTCAGTTCCTACAGGCATCACTGAGTTACTTCGTATTTGCAGAGAATATGCAAAATATTTTCTATCTCAGTTCCTCTACCAGTTACACTAAGGAATAACATAGTACTTTGTAAAATCATTTTTAAATCAGCAATTAACAGAGTTGCAGAGATTTAAGAATTTGTATTATAATTTTACATCAGTTATTTCCTCTCTGAACTCCCTCTCACTGCATTTGCCTCCTGTTAAGAGAAGGGATGCTTTAACAAGCTTTCCTCTTAATTATTAATAAGAAAAAAACACATTATTTTTTTTCTTCCCAATCTCCACCCTCTTTTTCTTAGATCTCACACTATTCTCCTTTCCCTTCCTCTAGGTCTTTCCTTCCTTGTCTCCCTTTGATTCCCCCTCTCCCTCCTCTCCTTTATCAGAGGCTTTCACATATGCAAGAGATGAGCATTCATCACAAAGCAGTGCAGTTCATTGAGCACATGTAGCTGCAAGGATATTTCTTGGAACAAACAAGAGGATTGTTTACAATACCTCTGCCCTTCTCTAACTCTCTCCCATAGCTCTCATCTTATCTCCTGCTCTCACCACCCTCCCTCCTATCATCTGTTCTTTCTTCTCCAATTTTTTTGGCCTCTCTTTTCCCCTGCCCACCTTTCCTCTATCCTGTCTTCACTGCTGTCTCCCTCTTCTCCTCTGCTGGCTGAACACAAACTGCCTCTTCTTGTTAATGCAAAGCATTCTCTCCGTATCTATTATATGAGGCAAGTTGTTCAGATGGCAGAGACAAAAATTCCTCATTTCAGCCCACTGGATGCTGCCTTGTAGAACAGCATAAACATCGGGAGATTTTTTTCACAAAACTAACAGTGTGCAAGAACAGGAACACAAGAATCAAATACAGGCAAAGCGTGAACAAGGATCTTATTCCTAGGGCAAAAAATTTATTCTTTGAGACTGTCACTTCTGAGATAGCGAGTGGAAATGTTCATTAATGGTCCTTCATAAGAGGGTTTGCCCATCCCACTAGAAACAATGCTAATATCTTTTTATGTGTCATGAGACAGTGATCAACCTTCAAATAGAAAGACGACGTGCTCAATGCTCATCTGGACTAGGATAAGCATACTGGAGAACAAACTTATTTTTTTTCTTTCTAGAGAAAACTTTGTTAAAATCTGTTCTTACCTTCTAGCGAGGTGACTAGATGGAAGCAGCAGACCATCCAGAGCCAACCCATTCCTGCTGCTCTTCTTGCGCTGACGCCAGCATTAGAATCCATGAGGATTCTCTGTAGATACAACCATCTCAAAAAACCACACGCCACTCCCTTGAAACGGTCAGAGATTTCTTGCAGTGGTTTAATATCTTCCCAAATCAAAGCACAGAGGCCTTCACAGAGAAATACTGGTTAAGAGAAAACAGAAGGTGGAAACAGAAATCAGGTCACAATAATACAGAACTGGCAGTTTTCATACACCCACTCCATCATTTACTACTTCCGAGACACAGGTGAAAAAGAGTAGCACAGACCCAGTATTTACCATATACCCACACCTCCCACCCCTCAAGGCTTCAGTCCCAGCTGTTTTGTACCCTGACACTACACACAGATTTTGAGATTTTCATGGCATCAGTGAGAGTGGGTTTCCCAGATCAATGTTAATCTGTCCCACAATATAGGCTGTATTCTTACTTTAGTCCTGACCCTATCTATCTTTGGCAATGTCTCTTGGAAGGCGTCCATTCCATTTTCCCTGTACGCTTTCCAAATTCTGTCTTTTATAATTTACACTTTGCCTTGTCAGGACTCTGCAGGGCAGTAGCCATGACAGGAAATTTTTTGCCGTTTCTGATAATACAAATCTGCACGGCTGACAGACTTGTAACTGCATTTCAGATGCAGGCATTTGTCCCTATAAGCATATCATTGTACAACACTACTGAAGCTGGACAGTATTTTCCCCCTTAATATGTGGTAGGTGGTAGAAAGCAAATGTTGTGATATTCAAGGTCAAATAGGGAGCCTATGTTACAGCCAGGAAAAGCACACAAGTCCAAATTTATTATCTCAAGTGGGAGAACATCCAAACAAAACCAAACAAAACTCCACCACCACCATGAGGAACCTGACATAAAGGCTTATCTCAGAGTCAGGGTGAAGCATGTTGCCTAATCCAACACTGCATTAGATCAATCCAGCACAATAATTTTGTTAAGCAAGGTGTTTCTGGCTCCATCTGCCCAATTCTCAGCCCACCAGAGAAATACCATGGTAATATGTAGGTTACACGCAAAAAGCCAGTATGTTTTGTTTCTTTAGTTGCTCTTTGCACAGAGCATTGAAAACACTTCAATGTCTTCAGCGAGACAGCGAAGCGTAGCTAAAGAGAAAGAAAAACGTCTCAGGCAATATAGAGAAATGGCTCAATAACTTGGCTGAAATAGGGGAGAGAATGGTTGTAATTAAAAGGGGCAGCCTCACTGCAATTATCTGAAAACCTAGCAATGGGGGATTTGAGCAAGTTCGGCGTAGCAGAGAAAAAAAACAGCCTGGGGAGTATGAGAAAAGGAACGGAGTGCAATTTGATTTGCTTTACTAAAGATGGGGAAAAAATTACTGGACAGGATGGAATAGTTCTCTCTTACACTGCCCCTGATGAGAACCTAGAGCACCAGACACAGATGAACCAAATGCAACCTGGGCATCACTAAAACGTAAGGAAACTTACGTTTCTTAGGTAAGGAAACAGGTTACTTAAGGCACCTCAGGAAGAAGCAATAACTTTGATTCATGATTTATGAGAAAAGAGAAAAATAAAATCAGTGAAGTATAACTGAAGAAAAATGAAGCTTAAATGGAAGGATGGATATAATTCAGGTACTACATATTACTTTATGAAGCACAGAAGAAAACCACCACTGGATGAAACTGTAAAAAGAATACTCCAGGCTGAATGATCAGGAAACCATTCTTTTCAGAAAGAACTACCAAAGCACATAGCAGTGTTCTCCAGGAACAGGGCTGAAGGCTACTGCCTGAGACTGGGTAGGCTGGAATCAAGCCTGAATGACTCTTCTACATGGAGACATAAATTCTCAGCATTTGTACTGCCAGTCAATCTATAGCATTGTAACATCTAAACCCCATTTTTTTAGGCCAGCCAATTCCTGAGAGATGGGGACTTTCAAACATTCATTTTGAAGGCAAATAAGCGCAGAAACAGAGGTCAAATAAAGCGAAGAAAACTTTCATTTCAGTCAACGGGACTACATTCACTTACAGAAGGTTTGAAAACAGCCCACAATTCAGGCTTTCTCAATGTCACAACTTCTGAGTGGCAAAGTAGGAAACAGAACCCAAATACGCTCTGGCTGCTGGATCTCAGGCCAAAGTCTTGAAATTACTAGGTAACATGTAAGGAGGAAATCAGTTTGCTACCACAAAACAGATAGAGATAAAAAAACCCTGCTACACAGAAGCAGACACAAAATCATTTCTGGCTCTAAGGAAACCAATTGTTCTCCTTCCCTCCATACCTGCACATCTCTCTTACAACATCTTACCCTGGTAGACCCTGTACCCCAGCAATGTTGCACTCCTCTTCATGAGGCATCATACAGCCTTTGTCTGGATTAAACTGGAAAATTATTTTTCCCTGAAATAAATTGTGGTTAAACCAAAAAGCCGGTTTTGATTTAGCAGATAAAAAAGGTAAATCTGTCTTTATTTTTTGATTCTGCCTCTTCCGCACCTCAACAAAAAATGCTTACTCCACAATGAAGGATAGAGGGTAACATTACGGAAGCATTTAAGGGAGAGCAGGAGGGAAGCACTAGCCTCTCTGAATTAAAGAGTACCAAGCCCCTAAATTGCTAACCACTGCCCTGCCCTTTCCCCCAGCACTTGATGTGTGCAGAAATTGACTACACCCAAAGAAAGACACTCATCTTTCATTCCTCCGTTCTCCTACTACTTCTTCCCTACACCAAACTACTTAGAAACCTCAAACCATCCCAACTCTTAAACCACCCTCTTCTCTTGTCCACACAAGCACCCCTCCGTGGCCTTCTCAGCTTGTTACTTCTTCCAAAACCGCCTTCAGACAGACGACCTCTCCTTGCTACAGAATCCACTATCCCCCGCTCTCCTCCAAATGCAACTGCAAAGTAATACACCTTCCCTGCACAGGATCCTTCAACTAGCTTTCTTAAACACCCCTTCTCATTCTCTCTCTCTTCCAGCTACATAGAACTTATCACCCATGTACCAGCTGTCAATCCTTATGCTAACCCTTCTATAAAGGATTCTAAACCGTTTTGGGGCATACACTTCCATGGCTAGTGGAATGTTCTCCAACTCCTTGGAAGTCCTGAAAATCATAAAGCATCTGAAAAGTATGACAATTCCTGAGGGTCCAAACGTCTTTTAATGATTCAACCCTACAAAACAGTGAAGATCCCAAGAAGTCAGAAAAGATCAGTTATATATTGAATTTGTTTTAGTACCAAGCTCCAAGAGACCGGAGATGGAAGTCTCTAGGTTATCTGCTTACATTATTCACCAATGCTACGATAACTGTTTACTTTGGCAACAATCACTGTGGTATCTGGATTACCAAAATCTAATTATGTTCAAGATCCCAATAAGATAAATGAATACAATCACCACTAGTATTTTCAAGAATCCTGGTTTCTTAGCTGAACAACCAGTGAGGGAGAAGGGTTCTTCAGGAAGCTTGTCAAGGTGAGTTTTGAACATCTCCAAGGATGGAAATTCCTCAGCTTCTTTGGACATCTGTTCCAGCGCTGAACCATGTACTGGGGATTATTTTTTTTTTCTTCCTTATAGTCAGAAGTTCCCTTGCTCTCTTCTGTTGTATATCTCAACAGAAGAGAGTCAGCTCTTGCCCAGCACCTCAAAGCTGCTTCTACAAAAGACTGCAAACACAAACCATTTCAACTCAAAAGCCTTGAATGTGAAACATAGTATGCCTGGCTTAACTGGCACTGTTTACAGCCCGTTTCCTCTCACCAGACAGAGCCGGTGCTGTAATTTCTCACTTTTTCTGAATTCAGTCTTGAAGTGGGAACACTTCAGTACAGTCTCCAGGCAAATGAAGCTCACTGCTACAGGGCAGATAGTGATAGTGCTCCCATATGTATTAGGACAACTGACACCTGCACAGGTCCATGCTTGTGAGATTTCTGTCACAAAGGGGGCTGCTGTGTGCCCATCCTGTATCTAAACTGTGGCAAACATGAAGTACTTCATGCAGCCAGTGTCACTGCAGCAGTTTCCTTATGCAATTAAAGGATTCCCTCAAAGTTCAAGCACTGTCGATGACGACACCTGAAGAGTGACAGGGCACTAGTGTTGCTAAACGGGTCAGCATTGATTCAAAATTCTCTTCCATCAGTGCACGTGTTTTCATTAGAAGGGAAGCAGATTTGCTCCTTGGTTTGTGTAGTCCTTTAGTTTAGAGCACCCCAACCGCATATGTCTTGAGTGTTGATGGAGGTGGTCATGCACACGACAAACCTAAGAGGGATCTCCTTAGAACAGACTGTGGTTTTCTTCTGAGTTTTCCTGGCACTCTGAGACTGGTCAAGAACAGTGACAGCTAGATAAACCGTATTAATTCTCTGCTGGCCACAGGTTCTGCATGACCTAAGCTTTAAAGAAAACCCCTTGCTTTCCAGTCCTTTTGATCCCACCCATAAATCTTTAGACAGACCTTTGCTGAAGCATGTTCTAGCTTAGTATGCAGACAACATGTAGCCACAGATCAGAAAGCAATGCACATTGACTCTATTCCCCTCTGACAGACACCACCTGCAGAACTTGACCTCAGAGAGCAGTTAAGCATTCATCTGATCCATACACCTGTCTGGGTTCTGCAGGAGGAATTCAGGCATGCCTTTAGAATTAAGAAACAAGCTAGGATTGTCCAGGCACAAGTCTCCTAGAGAAAAGATGAGGGCCCAACAGGTTCTTCCTCTGTGAATTGAATGTAGCTGTTTCTTCGAGTTCTGTGAAATTAGAGCAAACCAGAGGCAGATGGAAGAACTACAAGTCCTGTAGCCCATGATTCCTATGAGACCTACGGTCATTTCCAATAGTCTGTTCCCTAAAGGAATAGAGCTTGATCCACTGCAGAGAGGATGCTCCATCCTGCGCTACTTTGTAGAAATCCCAGCTCTAATATTGGTCTTCCTCATTGGAAGAACACTTGTGTTTTTCAATATGTGGTCAAGAGAATAACAATTCTGCATGCTTTAGTGCAAACTACATATCAAAACACAAGAAAGAACACTGAAGCAGATCACCGTCCACCTAACCCAAGTGTTCTCTGGGTCTCCAGTGCCAGGAAGAGGTTCTGCTTGGAGACAGCTTGCAAGCCTAGCCTCTCTGTGGTCCACTCCCCTACTATTCCTCCAGCATCCACAAATACAAGACTAGGATAGATAGAGAGTATAGCCCAATCCATTCCCTTTAGTATCTCTTTCTGAATTTATCAAATCCCTGTTCTGAACTTGCAACAGATTTGAAAAGATATCTATCCCTGTGCCACAAAGTACTTTCATGTATTTTAAATTGTTCTACTGGTACGTACTGGTTCATAACAATGCTCTATTTTTACTCTTTCTATGCTTCTTTACTGTGCCAAGAACTTTTCCAAATCATCTTGTTTCCTCCCAATGGACCGATGCTTCTTCCTCCTTCATTGTTAACTGACTCCTCTAGGCCTATTTCACAGCAGAAATCATCACATGGGTATAGCTTCCCTCTGTTACACTTGATCCAAGAGATTTCCCTCGCATTTTTCATACTTTTTCCTCACACAAAGCATCTAGATATAAAACACACACACCTCAAAAATTCTTCAGGTCAGAGAAAATGCTGTACCTTTGCAGGCACAATCTTTCCTCCTCTTGCACATTTTGCACTATGACTCATAACAGCTTAATATTATCTCTCAGTGAGAAGTATTAAAAAGATAAATGAGCACAACATCTGGTAGAGTCAATAAACTACTATTCCAATGAATTTGTGCTGCACACTGATTCATCACATTTAGGCAGAGTACAAAAAGTGGAATTAATACTTCTTCTCATTCATCATAAATAGGGAACCATGATAATGATATACACCAAGCAAGAGGCCTTCCCCCCTCCTCTCTCCCCAGTTCTCTCCTACTATAATTGCTCCTTTGCCACTCAGATGCCCTTGCAGCTAAGGTCACGCATCTCACCAAGATAAATCTCACAATGCTGTTGTGAAAAGCTGTCACTCAATGCCTGTGCAACACTGAGCATGACGTAATCCTACCTACCTTCTCTCTTACACAGTAATTACAATAACCGCTATTCATAGAAATCTTTTTGCACCCCAAACAGGAAGTGAATGGGGGGAGAGCAACACATAATTTACTGCTCAGGGTTTTAATATTATGAAGTTAGTGTGGTTTGGGTTTGGTTTTTTTTTTTTCCAAAAAAATTATCACTGGGGCACATATAGCAACACAGAGAAATGTCTAATTAAATATATAAATCATTTCAATAGTTGCTGTATATCCTTTTATCCTCTGTTACTATTTGAGATTATTTGGAATGACTCCAAAATACTTTAAAAATATCCAAGAGGGGAGTGGAATTTGTAACAAAGCCTTGTGGATTTTTTATGGTCCATTCAGTTTATTAATTTAATTTTGAGAGAAAGGCTCTAGGTGCTAATGCATAACTAAGCTTAATGGAATTCTTCCTCAACAACGTACTTCATAAAAGATTTCCTCTAGCTGGCTTCATCATTTGTTTCTTACAGATTATCTAAATAGGGTTGTGTTGGTGTCTTTTGAGATTCTTTAAGTTTACAATGACAATCCAAAGGTTGATTTGGATGCTTTCCAAACAAAGGGATTTATTTCCTTGTTTACCATGGAAACATCAGGAGTCTTGAAGCTGATCTTCCATGCTCTGATTATACATTTCCTAGTGGGATCCAAGTTAAGAACTTCCATAGCCCTTAAAGGGAAAAGATGCTTATTTTCATGAATTTTTATTAAGCCCTTGAGGCTCGGATAGGGTGCCCAAATTAGAAGCATAATCACTCAAAGAACATCTACAGTCTGTGGACTGAGCTAAATCATCTTCAGTAGGTACCTAAGACCTGATTTTAATTAAAAGAGAGCTATGAAGTGCTAAACAGCCCCCTCCAAATGACTCCTTAGGTGCAGCCTAAAGGTACCTGGGGAGATGCTGAGCCTCTGTGCTGCCTTCCAACCCATACAGGTGGCCATGTTAGCATTTCTTTAGACAACCACAGTGTTCTCCTTTAAATGTCTCTTCTCTGCCATGACACATATACTTGGCGAGAGAAGCCTCACAGCTTTGCTTCTGACCCCAGTTTATCTTCCTAACCAAAATTCATTCACCGCTGCCCTGTGTTTCCAAAGACTCTCTCAATGCTTTCCCATTATGTTTCTGCTATGCCTAACAAGATGGACACTGATCTCTTTAAACTATTGCAATTTTTTTTAAAAATTACTTTTTGAATTAAATATACACAGATTCTTTCTTCCACCTGCTTATTAGGTACTTGAATTATATGTGTATTAAGCACAACAAAGCTCCTGAATAAAACCTCTTCCCACCTCACAGGACTTGACCTAATTGACAATTTTTATAGTGATTCGTGTATTTTTCAAAGAAACACCGGTAATTATACTCAAGTTTCTAACATTAACACCTGGAAGCAAAATCTCAGCTCTAGAATATTAATAATGTTATAGAATGAAAAATGTGAAGAAATGCATTGTTGTATATGTTATCCGTCACTTGCCTGATAGAAACTCTCCTAAAAAATAATAGGAATTGGACTGATACAGAAATCGCTCCCTTTAAATTTTCATACGGTAAATAAAGGAGACCGCAGAAAGAAGAGGGAGAAAAAGAATCATCAGCTGCCCATCGCATTTATCTTCTTTGACGGAGAGAGAAGATAACAGCTGTACCTACTGGGTATGGTTTCCCTGTGCTCTTATCCATTCTAATATAATTTCTCAAGAAACTTCTTTCAGTACAACTATGCACAGATCCCTGCAATGCACTTTTATCTATGTGGAAATAAACGCAATGTTTTCAACTTCAAGTATGATTTACCCTTAACAAGTATACTTTTAACTACAAAATGACAACATAAGGCTTCAGAGAGGAAAAAAATAGGTAATTTACACTGCACTGTGTAGAAGATTCTATTTCCAAAATTCTAAGCACAGGGTTTTATGTTTAGGGTATTCAACTTAAGTATCCCTGAAGATGGCCACCATATCTACATGAAATAATTCCGTGGTAGTAAAAATTCTTTGAAAATCGACATTTCCTTTTCCGGTACAACTGGCAATTGCAAAGTTTATGTAAATACTTCAAATTTCACGGTAATTTTATGACAGAACACGTTTGAAAACACAAGGAGAAAGATGCATGCTATTTTGGCATTAAAAAAAGGAAAGGGAAATAAAACTTTTTCAAAACCAGTATTTAAACAAAGGATGTGTGACATAAAGAGCATGCCCCTAAAATCATGTTCTACTCAGCAATGCTCATCTTGCTTCTTTTTCACCTGAAATTGAAGTTTTATTATATACCAAATTCTGATTGCTGATAGACGGAAAATTATAAAGAGGCCAAACACAGTGTTAGCAACGGCCAGACAAGCAACACCACAAATCAGACAAATAACCTTGACATTTGCTGACCAAGTCTGTGAGAGCATCTGCAAATCTGCATAGACAGACCAAGCACAGAGCTGCAAAAAAGCCTTAAAGGCACTGTCAGAACACTGGAAAAGAAATCAAGGGCCTGAAGGGTTGGGTGAGGGGAAAACTGAGAGTGGCTTACAAAAGTAATATATGGATAAGCCTAAGAAAAGGGATATTTTACACTAATGCTGTTTCCCGTTTTAAATTAAGAACATAGCCCTACTAGGGCTATATCCCTACTAGGATATGAACCAAGACTTATACACAAACAAATCATACAATGGAGGGCAAAAAACAAACTGAGAATACTTTTCTGAAAATGCTCTTTGTGGACAAAATTTTGCAAAGCCCTTTAGCAAGGATTAAGACTTTCTTCAGCAGAAGTAAAGAATGTTCATTTTTTGTAAAAATGTACTTAACTGTCCTCATCTCTAATTTTGCTTTTGACTTTATGAGGGTTTTACTGTAAGCAATATTTAGCAAAAGCAGAAAATGCATGCTATTCATATTCACAGTATCCAAACTTACGCTGTCCATTAGGAGACCATGGCAGCACTGACAGTCAGTTAAAAGACGATGTTCACCTTCTACGGGAATTCCCTGCATTTTGAAATTGCTTTTCATTCCATGAGAGAAACTGACATTTCAAAACAGTACAGAAAGAACTAATACTATTAAAACATCTTCATTTAAGTGCTGCTCTTTTTATTAACCTCCATTCTGGCTTCAAGGAGGCTACGTGGGTTTTCAGAGAATGTGCTTCATGATTTAAGGGTTAATTAGAACTACTTCTTTCCATTTTAATCAGTTTCACAGCCTTGGGCTGTCATAGAGCTTGGTTCTCAAATTGCTGGCAAATTGTGTTTGCAGATAGAGGCTACTTTTATTTTAATTATTAGCATTATTTACCATCACTGTTTTTATTCCTGTTAAGAGAAGCAAGGAAAGAATGCTGCTTTGTAAAACAACAATGCAGAAAAGCACTGAAATACAATCACTTTACTGATTTGCTAATTGCCCTGATCTTGCTGGCCAAACCTCCTCTCCCAGCCCCGCTCCATGCAATTGATTACCAGATAGCTTCCATCCAATTATACCCCCACACTTACTGCAAATATCAGTTTTTGAGTTCATAAGGTTGCCCTAACAGAGGCCTGTAACATAAGATATTCCCTGAATGGAAGTGGGAATAAGAAATTACCTTCAAGCAAGCTGATAACCTTAAATTTTGCTGACTGCACCAACAGACTATACAATACACAAGCTTTAGCTCCAGCATGTAAATTAGAGCGTTTGATGTGGAAATATATGCACAAAACTAGGAAGCTATAAGGGAGAGAGAAAACAGCTCAGAGAAGAGTTCTACCACACCATTTTCGTCCTTATATGACCACTGTTTGCCTAGATGGGAATTCTGTCTGTTCCACCATTAGTTGAGCCTCGTGTTCCCATTAGGCCCAAAAACACTACAAAATAATCTTGCACTGCACTGATCATACTCCACAAAACTGCACACCAACACTAACTATAGTCTGTCTATAACTATTTTTGCAGGTGTTACTACACTGTGCAGTAACAAGCAACTAGGGAGCTACCTTTGTACAAATCTCTCCAGGCACAGTATGAACGCGGACACCAGAACTATGAGACCTAGAACTTATTCTGGGAAAACTTTAAGAAAATGGATGATTTCTCCAGTTTTTCTCTCTTCAGTTCCAGTTTCCAAATCCATAATCTTCATTCATTTTTACAATAAGGATGGTGAAACACCGGAACAGGTTGTCCAGAGAGGTGGTAGATGCCCCATCCCTGGAAAAATTCAAGGTCAGGTTGGATGGGGCTCTGAGCAACCTGATCTAGTTGAAGATGTCCCTGCTCATTGCAGGGGGTTGGACTATATGACCTTTAAAGAACCCTTCCAATACAAACTATTCTGATTCCATGATTCAGACTCAGTCTCCTTCCCTCATAGTACCTTGGTCTCATTGTTAAAATGACTGAACTCAGCAACAAGAACAGACAATATAAGGGTCTCCTTCAAATTCAGAAACATCTGACTGGTCTTTAACACTAATTTTCCTTTGCCTTTTGTCAAAGATATATAGATATTTATTTAGAGGACAACATTAGTGAGTCATGCTAGTCCAAGGCTTAGACCAGGCTCTCACATCAGGTTGCCCAAAACCGGCTCTTGTCTAGGAAACAGTTGAGAGAGCAATGAGGCAGAAATGGCAGCTTGAAGAAAAGAAGTGAGATCAAGGCTGCAACGAAGAGAGAGATGACCTGGAAGGGAATGACTGGGTGAAACAATTAGCTGGGTTCAGTGAAGCGTCACAGGCAGCCCATGTGTAGCGAAAGCAGGATAGGGAGCCCCACCAAAAATTTGAACTTGCCACTGGCAGAGCCTGCAGAGCAGCCAGTTCTATTCCCGGGTTCTTCCCTCCTCCTCCATCCTGCATTTCCAGTTTGTTGTTCCCACCCTCAGGAAACAGGAACATTATGTGCCACTAATACTTCAGCAGAGCAGAAAAGGTCTTAAGAGGAACAGGGAAGGCCAAGCGGGTTACAGCAGAAAGATATTTCAGGCTCACAGCATCTCCTTCTAATGCATGTTTATATTATTTTCGTGCCAGAGAATAAAGCAATAACATATAAATCTCAGAGCTCATCCTGCCTCCTCTGTGTCTCAAAGGCTTATTTATATCTCAGTGTGGATGCTGAGGCTCACTGCTCTTGTTACAGCCACGTCCAACTTCAAAACCAAAGGATTACACCTAAAATGGAGGAAGTACAACACACCACTTCCTTTCCTTGGATACCAACCAGTCTTGGTTGTAACGCAGCAGATCCAAGATGCATTTTCTGTCAGGAAAGAAGTCCCTCCCCCAGTTGCTGGTGAGACTGAAATAATAGAAACTAAAAGAGGGGGATGGGCAACTTTATTGAGACAACATCTGGCCTACAGTCCCCAGTCAACTGCAAGATTTTTGTCTGTTTTTTCCTTTAAGCTTTCCTAGTTATATTTTTAAATGACATAAGGAATAGGGCTCCCACAACTTTCTGCAATCTACTTAGACCCTTCAGGAAGAAAACATGCCTTAATACTGAACCTGAAATCATCTACTTTGGGCAATTTGAGCCAGCCTTTTTACTTTAGCCACATTGTCTAGGATCCTGTCAATAGTCTCCCGGGTACTAAAGATACTCCAGAGCAACCCTTTCTCCGTCATCATTAAGCTAGTTCTTTTTAATAGCATGTCAAAAATTCCCTATAGTCTCCTAATCACTTCTGTTGCTCTTCACGGAGCTCCCAGTTCATCAGTGCCGTGGCAGAGAAGTTCACACAGTCAAATACAAATAGCCCATCTGCATTAGTGCCATAAAGTCAGGGACCATCCAATTTCAACACCACAGGTTTGGAGGCACAAGAGAAAATATAGTAGAAGACACTGGGCTGATCTGCTATGATCTGGGGGGAGGGAAAGCAAAGCCTTTTTCAAAAGAATCATCTAAAAACTGATTTTAGAAGAACTTTCGTATGTTTTAGGGCAAGTTCCCCTTTCCCACTCTGATTTCTATCCACACAACTCTTTGTAACACTATTAGACATAGTGGGCTGGTACAGACTATCAGTCAAGAGAAGCAAGACAGGCACAAAAATTCAACGAGCCCATTCTGATCCTTTCCATTAGAGTTGTCCAGTAAGTGGTATTTTACCAAAGAGAGTAAAACTTGCTTTAGCTTAATTCTTTAAAAGAATTGAACATTTTTATTTTTACTCTGTTTCCAAAGACTGATTTGTTTTCTTTACACTCTGTCACTGCACACATTCTTTTGGGGTCAATTCACTAGACAGAATCAAAAGACTCTATTTAGGAAACATTTTTTAAAGCCACTCTCTTCAGGTAACAGGGATCTAGTCACTAATGTGACTTCCTTAGTTGCAGGAACCTGCAGCTCTCTGAGACCATCCAGAGCCACTTCTAATTCAAGACGGGTAAAATTATCCATGAGAAACAAGCAATTGTCAACACAATTCTTCCAGTCCGAGTTAGGAGGACTTTCGACTGAAACAAGGAGCACAAGTCATGCACCATTCCCATTACATTATTTCACCAAATGTCTTTCCAGTGCTCTGCCTGGGGCCCTGAGCAAAAAGGTGCTACAGTAAGGCTCCGAAAGAAAACTAATTACTCTTCAGCATCTGACTCCACATACATGTCCCGGCAGAACACAACACCAAGACACAGGCAAACTACAGAAAATTCCCTCTGTCAGGCCTCTATCTATCTGCAAGATTTTAACAGACTGCCAATTAATACTCAGGTCAGCACAATTTGTTCTCAAATCATGTTGTACTGCACCTTTACCGATTTCTAACACGCTTAGATACTGGAGGAGGAGAAGGCCACTAAGATCCTCTCTGCACTAGTAATCAAATGAACATTCCTCAAAAGTACTATTCCATTCCTGGTACCATAATGATGGCAGTTATAACTGCTGATATGGTGGCCCCTTTATGAACAACACATGCTCCAAACGGGATTAGCAAGCTCACTGAAAAGTGAAAATGCCAGTACATATTTGCATTCCCATTGCTGCTGGCACCAGCTCAAAGCCTACTGACATTAGCAAGGGTAGGGACCATCTGGGAGACAACTGCAGGCAAGCATCCCAATCCAGCTGTGCTTCCAGCAGCTTCTTCCTGGCTCAAAACCAAGGAATAATTTCAAACATCTTCCTAGCGCAGAAAGCATTTCAGATTCTGCTTACTGGAATCAAATGATCCTAGCTGTGAGTGAAACTTAACATTTGGAAATGCAAACAGTTTTATAAACAGTCCAATTTGAATTTCCAAATTGAAATTATTCAAAACCTGCCCAGAAATCTCTGCAACAATATCCATTTTGTGACATCCCACCCTCTTCCTAAAGAATAGTTAGGAAGATAAGACAGTTCTGCCAAGGAACCCCGCTTCCATTTGTAGACATCCTCAGGATCTGAAACAACCTGTGGTAAGCCTGATGCTAAAGGCCTCCGCATAGGCGTCTGTCTTCTACACACTGCCTCTGAAGTGGTCAGCTTCATAACATGTGAGTGTCTTACAGTAAGTGGGAGGGCAATCAGGTCATTTAGGGAGCTTTGGAAGCTTTACAGTAACTTGAAGGAACATCGGTATGCTAAACCAGAAATAAGTTACAGTCAGTAGTCCGCAGTCTCTAGCTTCTAGAGTTTAATTACATGATTTAGACACATTGGATATTTTCCAGAGACATGGCACTGAGAAAAAAACTGCACTTGGAAATTGCAGAATCAGCAGAAGAATCATTTACTTGGCAAGCTTGGGGAGGAGAAAAAAAAAAGAAGCCTGTCTGAAAATGAAGTCATGTATGTTTCAATATACAGGTCTGGGCTGGCAAGAATTTTCATCCTAAGGTGAATGAAGACCTTAAGGATCCAACCTTCCTATGTAAGGCTATAGCTTTCAGAATGGATAGGCTATGTTCTCATAGTATCCAGCATCTTCCCTACTCCCAGGATAGCACTTTTTTCCTCCTGTTTTAACTGTTGTCATGTGCATACATGGGCATGTGCATCATGCATGCATATGGGTGGGTGTGCACGCATGTGAAACATTTGAACAAAAATTTTCTTGACAAGCAAGCCCTGAGTAGCAGAATGCATAGGGGCCTCTGGAGGCATGGAAAATTGAAACCAGTGACTAGAAGAGCTGGATTTCCGAAGCTGCTTCTTTTATCAGAAGTGGTGTCAAGAACAACCTTCAAGTAGCACCTCTGTGACAGGAGAATCACCATGTTCCATGGTGACTTTTTAAGAGGCAGGACAGCGCCTTCCATATAAAATATTGTGCCAGTACCTCCATGAAGTACACACTTTTTATTTTTTTAAAACACCACATGTATTAATAGCACACTTTAAATAAAATACTATTCCTGGTGGCAGAGGAGTATTTCTTGAAAGCACAACACGTGCTTCTGAGAAGACAGTACTAGTGTAGTTCTTCTCTTTGTTAAGTTTGAAAATCCCTGTATAAATCAAATGCGAAAAGTGACAACATGAAATGGCATTTTCTTACTCGGCAGATTTGCTGCTCACACATCAGACTACAGTGTCTGACATTAGTAATTAGAGTTTTTATCCTTTTGGGTGTCTGTTTATGTAGCACAACTGGCACCACTCAAGACAGAAAGCTAGTTTGCTGCTGTAAACATCTACAGAATGATTTACAAAATCCATTTAAGTTATACCTGTGCATACCCCCTAAAGTCCATGACACTGCATGGTTCTCAAAGAAAGCAAATATGGAGAGAAGGGGACTTTCCAGGCCACAACTTAACAGGCAGAAGCTAAATGATAAGGTTGCAAAGAGTTAGAAAACTGCTGAATTTGTGGAATCATTAGCTGGAAAAAGTACGTTAACCATATTGCTGTAAGAGGACCTAAAACTTCATAACAAAATAAAATTTTTCCTTTTTTTAAACAATTAGATAAAATATTAATATAATATTAAAGCATGTTTAAGAAAAAACATAAGAGAAAATAAGGACAAAATTATAGGAGGCTCATCACTTTCCTCCTAAAGCTTTAATTAACTTTTCTCTTCATAGAAATTAGTCTTTTAGCTTTTGGGAAAAAAATATCATTATATGTTTATGACCAAGAACAGCTGATCTGGAATACACTTAACAAACACTTCTTCATAATAGTGCCCCTTTTGGGTGATATTGCCATCCTTTTTGGTGGCTAAACCACATTATAAAGATCTAGCTTGACCATACATACCAGGTTCTACTTCTTCCATTGTTTGTGTGTGCAGTAAACACATGCAACATGGCCACAGAAATGAGAAATAAAAATAAACTGTGCAACCTTAAATGTGCTCTTAAAGTACTTTGGACTCATCTGTTGGGACTTTAGGAGAACCTTCTGCACAAGGGCTGCTGAGGGATAATGCATGGATAACAAGGAAAAGCAGGTTTTAGGGGAAGCAGACATATAGAGGGAAGCATTCCTGAAGCCAGAGGAAAAGTATGCATAAATCTCATAACAGTGCAGGTATCCAGGGAAGGAGAGTTGACCACAAAGCAACTCTACCTTAATGTAGGCACACAAGGTAAGGGGTGAGAAACTACAGTCATCTCTTACACGATTGTCTGCATGTGGCACACGCAATATCAAAGGGGAGAAGGAGAAGACATCTGCACCTGGGCACAGAGAGGAATGTACACAGGGAATCTGTTTAGGCATAAAGAAGACAATTCTCAATGGACTGGGGGATCAGCTCTCTTGTCAGACACATCTGCTGGCAGCCTATGGGAGCATGCTGGAGAATAAGCAGCTGTCTCCTTGGAGCTACCAGCTGCCTTTCCCCTAAAACACATATACACTGTGCCATTGGTCAGCCTGCAAGTCACATACAGAAGGCGATTACAATAGCAGCCTTGAGCAAAAGAAAAGAGAGGAGACTCGCAACCCCCGCCAAAACCAGTGTCTATAACCCAAGCTGTTCTTGCCACAGCTTGGAAGAGCTAAGAACCTCAAAACAAAGCGACAGAACGTGCCTTTCTGCAGGGTTTCGGTGATTAGAGAGGATACAATCCTGCTTCATACAAGCTCCAATACCCACATGTAATGGTATTTCCAAGTATCAAAACACACAGCCACAAAAACAATTCTGTGCAACTCAGTGCAAGCACAAGAAAGTCAAGTAGGAAAGAACTCAGAAGACAGGAAAAAACATTTAGTGGCTAGAGGGGCACACATACATGTGAAGGAATTAAAAACTTCTTGTGTAAGTTGGCTAAGAGGACATACACGCAAAAGGCAATAAAGGAAAGGATGCAATTACGTGCAGTTATCTGAGGCTTGCCAAAACACTAGCAAAATAAACTGAAGTGGTACAAGGTGTTGAATTTAGAATGAACTTCTAGGGAAAAGCATATTGTATTTTTCAACACAGAGATCGTGTAACATCAAAGAAAAAGGATTATTAGATTGTGGATTATCTCTTCCTTTCCTGCTCCCAAAGGGACCTCAACATTGGAACTATTTCAAACTGGGAATGAAGAAAGACCTAAAAATAGCCACTAAATCTTGTATTAGTGGCTTGGGGCAGGTGTATCAGCTGTGACTAAACAAGAGCTGCACCCACGTCCAGTTTCCATGTTTCTGATTAGAACCTACATAAGAAGGAAGAAGGGAGCCTCCCTTGTTCATCCCAGCTGAGGCTGCAGATCTGTATCTGTAACAGATGTGTCTGGTGGTAGCTACTCTTCCCACTATCTTGACTTTGTTGTTTCCATTTGCCCACTCACTTTCCTTCCTCATCAATCTGCACGACTTGATATCACTGCTAATGAAGGATGCCCCTTGGAAGATTTGCTTCCCCATCTTTACTCTTATTTCTAGAACTTGTGGGGGAGGCAGGTGATATTCACTCTTCTCCCCAACTGAATGAGCGTGGCAATAGCGAGAGAAACTTCAGAGTAAGTGAAACCATCTCAGTGGATCCATGAAAGGCAAATTTAAAATTACCCATCGCAACAGCCCCTCCCACATTCACAGATTTATTTAGCATGAGTAGTAGTAACTTGCATCATCTCCTTGAAAAATAGGTTAACATGGCTTTTCTCTGCCACGAGCACTTATACAGCCATCTGTCCCCCACGAGAGCACGAAACAACCCTACGCACTGAGAAGGCCACAAAGCCTTCCTTGTATTGTTCCACAAGGATCAGGAACCTCCACCAGCACACAGCTACCCCTGCCTTCCTGCTTCAGAGACTTCAAAGGCAGCATTTAGCTGTGGCTCTCCAAGGGGCTAGAGAGAGAGAAACAACGCGCGTAGGAGCAGACCGAACACACCATGCATGTGGGGAAGATACCTGGTTTTGATCGTAATTTCCGTGAGCGGAGAAACCGTGAGCCGATTTCATACAGCTTTTCTCTCCTTGACCCCACACACGGCACCTGACGGCAGAGGTGCGCTTTGGGGAGGGTCCTTCTGGGCGCTCCCGAGTCCCAGTAATACAGCCTTTAAACCGCAGGCGCCAGGAAAGGAGAAACAAAAANAACCCGCAACCTCGGGAGTTTTAATCCCCTTCGGAAGTAGTACTCATTTGTCCTGTGTCACCCCGCCACGGACGGCAGAGACCCGAGCACATCCTCCACCGTGGCTCTCCTCCTCACGGTCTCTTCGGCCGGGCTCCCAAACGCCCGGCCCCGCCGGCCCCGGCCCCGCTCGCCGCCACAATACCTTTCGCAGGACTCCAGCAACACCCCCTCCACTTCCCAGCATTTACTCCAGCGGTTGTCGCAGGAGCCCCTCCCGCTAGAGCCGCGCCGAGCGGCCTCCCGGCATCAGAAAAGTTGGACAAAGACCATTTTCGCCGCGTGAGGCTACACCATCTTGACGGGCGAGCGCCACGTCGCTTCTCTCGCCCTGCACCCCGCTGCCGCTTTGTGTGTGCCCCCCACCCCCCGGCCCCGGGCACCAGCCCTTGGCCCTCGATCGATGCCTTCAACAAGTCGGATGCTGGCGAGCAGTCCCCGTCCCGGCGCTCCTCCCCAGGCCCTTCTCTGGGGACGGTTCTTTCCTCTCCTCTCCCCTTCCCCGCCCAAGACCCCCCGTCCTACGGCAGCCTCTCCTCCTCCCGCTGCCTCGGGTCTCCCTTGTCCCTTTCTCCGGGGTCCTCTCNGGCGCAGCAGCACCCGACGGCGGATGGGGGTGGGGGCACTCGCTGAGGCGGTGGCGGCGGTCGCTCCTGTCACTTCCGCGGCGGTCACCATTCTTTCTCCCCCCGCCCCATCCCCGCCGGCTCCCTCGTCCCCCCGCCGCCGCGGGTTTCCCTCTGCCGGCTGCCGCAGCCGGGGATGGAGCGAGGAGGCGCCGAGCCGCCCTCTTCTCGTAGCCGCTCCGCCGGGCGGCACCGGGTTCCGTCCTCGATTCGAGGCTTTGCAGCTCGGCCTCCCTCCCGCCTCCCCCACCCAGCCTCCTTCAGAGGGGAATTTTCCGAGTGGCTCTTCTCCCCCTCCCCAAGTCACAGCGTGAGAGCTGCCGGCCTGGTCTGTGCCTCGTCCGCCCCGGTGGTCCCGCAGTGGGGATGCCCGAGTGCGACTGTGGGTTCGTGCCAGGAGGTACAGTGTGGCAGTATGGAAGTGACAGCATGGACTACTGACGCTTGGTCAGTCTCTCTTGGTGTTGTTGAAATCCATGTTGCCGTATGGCATCTGCTGTTGTTCTGTGGCAACCTCGCTTAAAGCTGGCACGTACGTGCTTACTTGCGGTCCGCTTCCAAATGCTCAAGATCGAATGTCACCGAGGCTGGGTGCTTCCCTGACTGTAGGTACCAGCAAACCTCAACTCAACCAGCAAATGGATGAATCAACCATGGTCTCTCAATTCTCCCAAAGGAGAGAACCTCAGCTTCCAATGTAAGAAACAAAGGACTGGAAGCATCTTTCTGAGTCACTCCTGTCTCCTGCTAGGGCAAGAACAAGAGTCAATTTGCAAATGTCACTGGGCTGAATATGGAGAAATGTTCAAGGATGAGGCATGCTGCATAACCCTCAGATTGTACCTACTCTTCAGTGAGGTACACGGACAAGTGACAGAAAATGAGGGTGCTGTCAGCTATAGTGCGAGCAGAGTGTGCCCATTAGGCCTGAATGGAAAATACATCAAAACTCAGTGGCTTACAACTCACAAATACTTCTGTGATAACACAGAGCAGAATTTTGGGCTTCTGCTGCCAAAGTAACATCTTTTAGTTTGAAGTATGAGCTTCACGTTACATACAATATCAAGTGACCATGATTCCTTTCGATCTATAACACCTGCCCACATACAAAAGCCCAAATGCACATACGACACCCCACTGCATGATAAAATGTATGAATTTATGCTTAAAAGAAGTACTATTAGCAGATAGTGCCACATCTCAGAGTTCAAAAAGCTACGGCTAGTTTCCACACTGCACAGCCTNTGATTCTAAAAGAAAATAACTTCAGGAGAAATTGCAGGTACTCAGCTCCTCTTGAAATCTGGTCCTTACTCAGTTCGATAGTAAATTTTTGCACATATGTTTTCCTTTCTTCCTCGTTTTAGTACTATGAGGAGCATCTGGCCCCTAGAAAGGAGCAGTGGGACTGTACCATTGCACCGGGTTCGGGAAAGAGGTTAACTGGCTGCTCTGTGGAATAGCTGCAGAAACACTTCCTCCCCTTTATGGTAATGAAATATTCCCCCCAAAACCTCCTCCTCCTTCTTCTTGTGGAATGAAAGCCAAGCATGAGCGAGCTGCTACTCTGAATGGGGAAGTCTGGGAAAAGCTCTCGTGCTACAGGGACACACACATGCACATGCACCATCCAAACTCTCTTTAAACTCTCACTCGGTGGAAGGCAAGACGACAGTCAGTACTTTACTGGAGGTTGGCTTTAAGGCAGTGTTTAAATGTTCTCCCTTCAGTGTCGCAGCATTTTGCAACGCATGCATTTATCTCTTCAAAAACTTTTCCAGTTTCTGAAACGTTCCTCTACTGGGCAGATTACCGTATCACACCAGAAAAACTCACCCCTCTCAAAATGTAAACAATCACAGCCCCGACATGACAGAAACAAGAGGAACAAAAGATCTCCCTCCCGAACTGCCGTGGATGATTCTCAGATTCTCAGATCAATCTTAACGTGGCAAACCCAGCATACCTTATGCAACAGCGTGGCTGCATGATACAGATCAGTGGGCTCCAAAGTGGGACGCATGCACCCCAAGGGCTGTGCGAGACGACCAATTGTGGTGCAGGAAGAAAATATTAGAGCTTCAGTAGTACATTTATATAATTTATAAATAAGTAAATATACATGTATTAGGGGTGTATGCTAAAGCTTTTTACCAATAGGGGTACATGATCAAAAAAGTTTGGAGACTACTGATGCAATCACATGCTCCAATTTACGCAGACAGACATTCGTTTTATAGACACAAAATTCCACACAATAGTGAGTTGCAAATATCCAGACACATAAACAGATCTCATAATATTTAAAGCAAAAGAAGAAGGTGCAGTTATTAAAACAATGGTCAGAATAGCAAAGCATAATCCATTTCATAAATCACCTCCTCACTCTGTGAAACATGTTAGGTCTTGAAGAGAAAAGAGTTGGAATGTGCAGGGCAGACCACACAAACCAAAGAGAAAAAAACCACCCATGAGAGAATAGCTGGGGAGGATAAAAGGGAGGGGTGAGGCTAACACAGGGGGAATAGAATTTCAAAGGAAAAAGAGAGAAAAAGGAGGGTAAGAGTGAGAGGTGGGAGGCAGAGGTAGAGAAAGCAAGATACACACAGAGCAACTATAAAAGACAGACAAGGAAAGAAAGGGATCCGGAGAAGAAAGGGAGGAGCTGTGAACAGCAAATAGAATAGCAGGCAGAGGAAAAGAGTAAGAAGGGTGCTATTTATACATGAGAGGACATGTTTGGCAAGCAGTTTTGAAGCAGAACTATTTTCAGTGGATAAAATCTTCGAGAAGATTTTTTCAAGGGCAGATGTATCACTTCAAAAGTCTACAATAGCACATTTTCATTCCCAGATTTCTGAAAAATAATCGTACAGATCAGTAAATTAAAACCTTATAATACCTTCTGGATACCATATATTGTGGCCTTGTTTTGTTTGTTGATGTGTTTGGTGAAGTGCAAAGGTATTTTCTCCTAAGAAAGCCCAGCATAGAAAGAGGAGAAGCTTACAGAAAATTAATGAGATAACTGAAGAGAATTAGGGAAGCTCAGAAGTGCAGAAGGACTGAGGGGCAGCCCAAGGTGGAGTGTTAAAGACCAGACCCTGCAGCTTCATGGTCTCTACACTGGCTCTTGATAGCCATTAGTATAGAGTCATGCATTTTTTTTTGTTTATTTTTTAATCTGTTACAAATAATGAGATTTTCTACAAGCAAGGAGGCATCGTATGGGTGTAAGTTCTCCCTTGAGATAAACAGTGTGTTTCTGCTTACAGAGCAGACTTGTTTTCTGCTTTGTTCCTTCTCTGCCATCACTTACTTCTGCTCAGAGCATTGTTTCCTGAGCTTTAATGGAAATAAATCTAAACCAAAGAGCAGAAAAACCACAATCTACATTAGCTGAATATGCACCCACCTGTATTTTTAATTACTATTATTATTAAGTATGCGTATCAGTTGTTATGAAAATTCCCTTCCTTAACTATTACATCAACCACTCTTTATAATATGACAATTTATTATTTTGGTTAATATATATATTAGTTCACATTATATACTGTATTGTCATGAGGTAATGAAATTTTACTGAAGATGTTAACATTGTTCCTGATTAAGTAAAAGAAACTAAAGGACAGCCCAGTCCTGGAAATAAGGACTTTGCTTCTTGGAAGCTTGCCTTGTCCATGAGGGATAAAGGATATCTTGGACAACCAAGATAACGCCAGCATCCCAGCCCACATCTTTGAAACCCTCCCAGCATCATCTGGCTTCACAGATAAGTAACTATAGCAAGACTGACTCCGGGAACGTCTGGACAATAAACAAGCAGCAAGAATGCTGCAAAGAATATATTTGCTTTGCAGAGTTCTACTACGGTTGGTAATCAGTAGTGTGGGTGTTAGTGATTAGTCAAATTATGTAGTGCCCGGACGTTTGAAGGGTATAAAAATCATGTGTAAAACCACATTCAGGTTGCCCCAATTTGGCTGGGACACCTCATTCACATGAATTAATACTTACCCTTGTAATTCTGTACTTTGCATCCTAAAGTCTCTCCTCAGTTGGCACCGGCCAGTTGCAAATTTTCATGACAGTTTCAGTGGTGAAGAAACAGCTAGACTTGTGCCAGTTCACTGGAGCTACAATCTAAATGTCTGTTTATCTATCCATTTTCTAGCAGCCTGCCTGTACAATCCAAGCGTTTTGACACACTCGCCACACAGATTGAGTGCTAGCGTTCATAGTGCTAACACCCAGGAGGAAAACCAGGCATTTATGCTGTGGACCAGGGTTTGGGGAACATTTAAAAGGAGAAGTAGTTGCCTGGGAATCCATGACTGGTTCTACATAAGCCTAGTTCCATGCTGGGTGTATTTAGTCAATTCTGTGTAGACCTGCAAGCGAGCTGGGTAAGTTCAATATTGGCTGCTAGCTTTTTACCTGAATGCCCAGACCTAGTAAATTAATTTGAAGCTGACTGGGACATGAGACACTACAGGGTTTCTGAAGCTGCCAAAGGAGGATAAAAACAACATTCATGAGCCGTACAGCTATGGGTCAGAAACAGAAATGTGCAGCCATAAGTGAGGAAGATGTATATTTATTTTGCGCATGTCGTTACTAAAGTCCTATGAACTCCCTATGAATTATGAATGTATAGGTATATTTCTTATAAAGGTATATGTATCTCTTGCAGTCTTCTCTGTATTCTACCAAGCACCTGAGACCATGTGCTGATCCATGTTGATCCATATTTCACGCTTCACTCTTTTCCTTTGGAGGTGTGCTGCGACCCCTGTTCTTGACCAAGCATGAGATTTCTAATTTCTGGTGGATTTGCGAACAACAGGAACTGCAAACTCTTGTTGGAATAGCATAGACAAAGTACCACTGTGCTTCTTTCAGTATTGTTTGTTTGACTTGGAAAGATGAGGGGCTCAAAAAACCTGCAATTACCCTAGTGTTTTGTTGCTTCAATAAGAGTGTTTGGAAGCATTCCATACTTAGAGCAGATCTGTGCTAGATTCGGGTGACTGTTGCTCATCTGAAGAATGACTCCAGAAAGCTGCATAAGATTTCAAAAAGCTCTGTTTTCTGTTGCGTGCCTATGCGCAAGCAGAAAAAATGGACCAGCAATTAAGTAGATGGGAAGGGAAGTTACGTTTCTTAAGCGCCCTGGGATTTAAGCAAAATTGTCCTGCTAAAAAGATCCCATAACATACAACTTGTTCTTGGAAGGCCAGTAGGAAAATAAGGGCAATAAGTTACTGGAGTTGAAAGGCAGAGCAGTGAAGATTAAACACTCTCAAGAAGCTGGAAGGGAGTGGAGCTGAGGTTTTGTAAGAGAATGTAAGGTACCAACTGTTTTTCTTTGGCTGCCAAACTGGACGGCTTGCACCACCCTATGGCAAAGCGCAGGGTCTCTGCGCCTGCTCAAGGTTACAGTAAGGGGTTACATAAATGGCTGCGGTTTCAGTTTAGCTCTGGGCTGAAAAATGAGTAGGAAAGGAGAACTACAAATTTAGTTTGGATCGCAATAAAATTATTTCTTTTCTTTCTGATAGAAAAGGAGTGTGGGAAGTGTTTAAACAATTAATTTTGTTTAGCATGAAACACTCCATTACTTATTATTACTTACTTATTTCTGGAGCTCTTCAGAGAAGGAAATGAATGGCTTGATATATAAAGCTGCTGGCAGAAGAAGTGTTTCATGAACAGAACAAGTCTGTAGCCTGGCAGTTCCTGGGTCCCGGTCTATAGCCTGGGTGCCAGCTTCTTTCCCCAGGGAATGCTTGATTACTTGTAAGACATGGAAACATCTCGAGAGGAAACATTAATTTCTGCCTTCACCCATTCCATCTCCCATGCACAGACTGGCATGCTCAGGAAACCGGTGGCGGCAACATATTTGTAGAAAACGGTTTGAAATCACTGTAGTGCAAAATGGGGACTGCTTTTAGTGCTGTGGTGCCACAGACATTTCAACCCCACAAGAATACAAGCCTCTGCTGAGATAAACAACCTTTCTCCGCCCTGAGCTGTATGTCCTTATCACCTTCTCTGCGCTGACAGAAAAGATTTGTGCAGTGACCTGGATCAAGGAACTGATCTGACTGAAAAGTAATTCAGCAAAAATTATATGTAAAATTTTGGAGTACATGTGGGAAACTTTCTGGAGCTGTATAAATGCTACAACTGAAAGATGGATGGGAAGGCAGAGGGTGTGCAGGTTGGGGAGGGACCCAGTTAATGTACATTTAAAGTGGACACATCCCAGTCCCCTTTAATATGAAGTATAACAGGGAAGGGTTTTCACTACCCCTCGCTCTGTGACTGAAACTGTTCTCTTCCCACCAAAAACAAAGCTGGAAAAAGAAAAAAAAAAATCCTTCAGAAACTGTGTGGGAAACAAAAGCTAAACTTGAAAATGCCTCCAAAATTTGTTGAAATGACATTGTTCAGTAAATTTGCTCAACACTGAGGGTGTGGGGGTGGGAAATCACCCAGGTTTAGCCACAATGTATCATGAAAAGAATAAAACTCCTACGTATTAGGTAGCACTCCTGCAGAGGGTGAGTAAGCACCTTGACAGTAACAGTAGCAATGAACAACTGCTCAGTTTGTCATGTTGGGGAATGATCTATTATAATCATCTCAGCTCTCTTGCGTATCTTCCTGAATAAAAATTATAGAATCATAGAACATCTTGAGTTGGATGGGACTCAAAAAGATCGTCAAGTCCAACTCCCTGCTCCTCGCGGGACTACCTAAAACTAAACCCCACAACTTAGAATATCGTCCAGAAGCTCCTTGATCTCTGACAGGCTTGGTGCCATGACCACTTCCCTGGGGAGGCTGTTGCAGTCACTGACCACCCTCTCAGTGAAGAACCTTTTCCCGATGTCCAATCTGAACTTTCCCTGAGGCAGTTTCATTCAATTTCAATGGAATGAAAAGACAATAAAAAATGTTTTTATAAATACATTAGCAACAAAAGCAGGGATAGGGAGAATCTCCATCCTTTATTGGATGTGGGAGGAAACATAGTGACAAAGGATAAGGAAAAGACTGAGGTACTTAATGCCTTCTTTGCCTCAGTCTTTAATAGTAAGACAAGTTGTTCTTGGGGCACCCACCTCCCTGAGCTGAAAGACAGGGGCAGGGAGCAGAATGAAGCCCCTGTAATCCAAGGGGAAATGGTTAGCAACCTGCTATAACACTTAGACATACACAAGTCCATGGGGCCAGATGGGATCCACCCACGGGTACTGAGGGTGCTGGCAAAAGTGCTCACCAAGCCACTTTCCATCATTTATCAGCAGTCCTGGCTAACTGGGAAGGTCCCAGTTGACTGGAGGTTAGCAAATGGGATGTCCATCTACAAGAATGGCTGGAAGGAGGATCTGAGGAAGTAAAGGCCTGTCAGTCTGACCTCGGTGCCAGAGAAGGTTGTGTAGCAGATCATCTTGAGCATCATCACATGGCATGTACAGATCAACCACATGATTAGGCCCAGTCAGCATAGGCTTATGAAAGGCAGTCCTGCTTGACTAACCTGATCTCCTTCTATGACAAGGTGACATGCTTAGTGGATGACAGAAAGGCTGTTGATGTTGTCTATCTAGACTTTAGTAAAGCCTTTGATGCTGTTTCCCACGGCATTCTTCTGGAGAAACTGGCTGCCCATGGCTTGGACAGGTAAAAAAATGGGCCCAAATTGTTGTGGTGAATGGAGTTAAATCTACTTGGTGGCTTGTCACAAGTGGTGTTCGCCAGGGCTCACTATTAAGGCTGGTTTTGTTTAGTATCTTTATCAATGAACTGGATGAGGGCATCAAATGCACCCTCAGTAAGTTTGCAGATGAAACCACATGGACAGGAGTGTTGATCTGCTTGAGGGTAGGAAGGCTCTACAGAGGGATCTGGACAGGCTGGATTGATGGGCTGAGGCCAACTGTATGAGATGCAACAATGCCAAGTGCCGGGTCCTGCCCTTGTGTCACAACCACCCCATGCAGCTCTACAGGCTTGGGGAAGAGTGGCTGGAAAGCAGAAAAGCACCTGGGGGTGTTGGTTGACAGCCAACTGGGTATGAGCCAGCGGTGTGCCCAGGTGGCCAAGAAGGCCAATAGCATCCTGGCTTGTATCAGGCATAGAGTGGCCAGCATGACTACGGAAGTGATCATCCCCCTGTACTCAGCACTGGTGAGGCCACACCTCAAGTACTGTGTTCAGTTGTGGGCCCCTCACTGCAAGACAGACATTGAGGTGCTGGAGCATGTCCAAAGAAGAGCAATGAAGCTGGTGAAGGGCCTAGAGAGCAAGTCTTATAAGGAGTAGCTGAGGGAACTGGGGTTGTTTAGTCTGGAGAAAAGGATGCCGAGGGGAGATCTTACCGCCCTCTACAACTACCTGAAAGGAGGTTGTAGCAAGGTGGGTGTTGGTTTCTTTTTCCCAAGTAGCAAGCAACAGGACAAGAGCGAAACACCTCAAGTTGCACCAGGGGAGGTCTAGACTGGATATTAGGAGAAATTTCTTCACTGAAAGCATTATCAAGCATTGGAACAGGCTGCCCAGGGCAGTGGTTGAGTCACTATCCCAGGAGGTATTTAAAAGACACGTAGATGTGGCACTTAAGAACATGGTTTAGCGGTGGACTTGGCAATGTTAGATTTACAGTTGTACTCAACGATCTTAAAGGTCTTTTCCAACCTAAATGGCTCTATGATTTCCTTGTGTCCTATCACTGGTCACCAGAGAGAGGAGATCAGCACCTCCACCTCCACTGCCCCTTGAGGAAGTTGGAGACTGCGACGAGGTCATCCATCAACCTTCTCATCTCTAAGCTGAATAAACCAAGTTTGATGACCTTCTTAAGCTGAGGTACCCACAACTGCACACAGTACTTGCGGTCGAGCCGTAGCAGTGCAGTGTAAAGTGGGACAATCACCTCCCTCGACCAGCTAGCTATGCTGTGCTTGATGCACCCCAGGACAAAGCTGACCCTTTTGGCTGCCAGGGCACACTGTTTATTCATATTCAACTTGCCATCAACCCAAACCCCCAGATCTCTTTCTGCAAGGCTGCTCTCCAGCCTCTGGTCCTCCAGTTTGTATGTATTAGAGTCCAGGGTGTGAACAGAGAGGACTAAGATCTGTGAAAAAGACAGGAAAAAGAATTGAAGAAGAACTTGGAGAAGGGAGTGTACTTTTGAGCTGGATCTCAAGAGAATTGAGAGCCAGTGGAGGTGTTTGAGAATGAGTAATAAAATATTCCTTGCGCTGAAGTCTGCATACAGGGGTTCAGAGGCTAAAGGTAATATGTGGAGGGTCTAGCATTTGTCTAGTTCTTTCAAGAGAGCATGGAATTCTAGTTCACTATGTGTGTAAAATCACATAAAGCATGCAATTCAGGAGTGCCTCTTTCAAAAACCACGTTGGGGCCAGAGGGCTCCACTATGTATTTCTGTAGTTGAACAGTGCCACCCGGTGGACAGAAGTGGTATTGTTGGCTAACAGAGCAGCATCCTGCTTAACATCGAAGCATCCCAAAGCACACCAAAACCTGCAGTTATTGGTATCAGCCTCCACTGACTTCCAGCGGATGCTTCACATGAGTACCATTTACTAGAAGGAGAGTTATAAACAGGAATAAGGGGGAATAAACATGAGGAGTTCGAGACGTGAGCTCTCCTGCAGGGCTATGATCTCATTGGCATCACAGAGATGTGGTGGGATGGAGTGTTGGAATGGAAGGATACAGGCTTTTCAGGAAGGACAGACAGAGCAGAAAAGGAGGAGATACCACCCTCTATGCCAATGACCATCCAGAGTGCATGGAGCTCCACCTGGGGATGGATGAGGAGCTGACCAAGAGCTTATCGGTCAGGATTAAAGGGAGGGCAGGGACAGGTGACGTGACAGTGGGGGTCTGCTACAGGCCACATGACCAGGATGGTGAAGCGGATGAGGTCCTCTATAGACAGATAGGAGCAGCCTCACATTCACAAGGCCTGGCCTCATGGGGGACTTCAACCACCCCGATATCTGTTGGAGGGACAACAGCATTGATGACAACTTCCTTCTCCAAGTGGTAGAGGAGCCAACGAGGAGAGGAGCCGTGCTGGACCTTGTCCTTACCAACAAGGAGGGGCTGGTGGGGAATGTAAAGCTCAAGGGCAGCCTTGGCTGCAGTGACCATGGGATGGTGGAGTTCAAGATCCTTAGGGCAGAGAGGAGAGTGCACAGTAAGCTCACTGACCCTGAATTTCAGGAGAGCAGACTTTGTCCTCTTGAGGGGTCTTCTTGGTAGAGTACCATGGGATAAAGCCCTGGAGGGAAGAGGAGCCCAAGAAAGCTGGTTAATATTCAAGGATTACCTCTGAGCTCAGAAGCGATGTATCCCAACAAAGAGAAAGTCAGGCAAAAAAGCCAGGAGGCCTGCACAGAGGAAGAAGGAGCTCCTGGACACACTCAAAAGCAAAAAGAAAGCCTCCAGAGGGTGAAAGCAAGGACAGGTAGCCTGGGAGAAATACAGAGAAATTGTCCAAGCAGCCAGGGACCAGGTTAGGCAAACTAAAGGTCAGAAAGAATTAAATCTAGCCAGGGACATCGAGGGCAACAAGAAAGGCTTCTATAGGTATGTCGGTGATGAAAGGAAGACTAGGGAAAATGTGGGCCCTCTCCGGAAGAAAATGGGAGACCTAGTCACCCTGACATGGACAGGGCTGAGGTACTCAATGACTTTTTCTGCCTCGGTATTCACCAGCAAGGGCACTAGCCACACTGCCCAAGTCACAGAAGGCACAGGCAGGGATCGGGAGAATTAGGAACTGCTCACTGTAGAAGGAGACCAGGTTTGAGACGATCTAAGGAACCTGAAGGTGCACAAGTCCATGGGACCTGATGAAATACAACCGCAGGTCCTGAGGGAACTAGGGGATGAAGTTGCCATGCAACTATCCATCATATTTGTGAAGTCGTGGCAGTCTGGTAAAGTTCCCACTGACTGGGAAAGGGGAAACATAACCCCTATTTTCCAAAAGTGAAAAAAGGAAGACCCAGGGTATTACAGGCCAGTCAGTCTCACCTCTGTGCCTGGCAAGATCATGGAGCAGATCCTCCTGGAAAACATGCTAATGCACATGGAAAAAAAGAGAGGTGATTGGTGATTGCCAACATGACTTCACTAAGGGCATGTCATGCCTGACAAATTTGGTGGCCTTCTGTGACGGCGTTACAGCATTGGTGGATAAGGGAAGAGCAACAGATGCCATCTACCTGGACTTATGCAAAGCATTTGCCACTGTCTGGCATGCCATCCTTGTCTCTAAATTGGAGAGACATGGATTTGATGGATAGACCACTCAGTGGATAAGGAACTGGCTGGGCGGTCACACTCAGAGTTCAGTACAACACCTCAATGTCCAGGTGGCGACCAGTGATGAGTGGCGTTCCTCAGGGTTTGGTACTGGGGCTGGTGCTGTTCAACATCTTTGTCAGTAACATGGACAGTGGGATTGAGTGAGCAAGTTTGCCAATGACACCAAGCTGTGCGTTGTCATCAACATGCTGGAGGGAAGGGATGCTGTCTAGAGGGACCGGGACAGGCTGGAGATGTGGACCCGTGCAGACCTTATGAAGTTCAGCCAGGACAAGTGCAAGGTCCTACATGTGGGTCAGGGGCAATCCCAAGCACAAATACAGGCTAGGGAGAGAATGGATTGAAAGCAACCGTGAGGAGAAGGACTTGGGGGTGTTGGTTGATGAGAAGCTCAACATGACCTGGCAATGTGCGATCGCAGCCCCGAAGGCCAACCTCATCCTAGGCTGCATCAAAAGAAGTGCGGCCAGCAGGTCAAGGGAGGTGATTTTCCCCCTCTCTACTCTGCTCTTGTGAGACCCTACCTGAAGTACTGTGTCCAGCTCTGGGGCCCCCAACATAAGAAGGACACGGACCTGTTGGACCGAGTCCAGAGGAGAGCCACGAAGATGATCAGAGGGCTGGAGCCCCTCTCTTATGAAGCCAGGCTGAGAAAGTTGGGGTTGTTCAGCCTGGAGAAGGGAAGGCTTTTATTAGACCTTACAGCAGCTTTCCAGTACTTTCCTGTAGGGGGCTTACAGGAAGTGGTGAGATACTGGAAGAGGTTGCTCAGGGAAGCAGTGGATGCCCCATCCCTGGAGGTGTTCAAGGCCAGGCTGGATGGGGCTTTGAGCAACCTGGTCTAGTGTAAGGTGTCCCTGCCCATAGCAGGGGGATTGGAGCTAGATGATCTTTAAGGTTCCTTCCAATTCTAACCATTCTATGATTCTGTGTAGAAAAGCATTGTATATAAAAATTCTAGGAATTCCATGGAAAAAACAAAGCTTGGAAAAGTACTAACCCCCTCTGTTTAAGGGTACTTATTAGCATTGCACAGTTCAGGCTAGGTTTATTTCCTTCAACCAAGTGAACTCGTTTTTTGAAAATACCTACAATGTCGCTAGCATTGCAGGGATACTCTTGAATTCTAAGTGACTATGTGTCCTGGTTCCGGCAGGGATGGGGTTAATTTCCCCAAGGAGCCGGCAGGGGGCGGGTATTCCATACCACGTGACCATGCCCGGGCTATAAGAGAAGGTAGCTGGGGAGGGGGGCAGTTAGTCGTCACTTGGGGGTGGTTGTGGTGGTGTGGGTCTGGTCGGTGTGCGGCGGTATTGTAATCGTGTCTGTATATCCCTTTATCGGTGTCACTGTTTTTCTTTCCTGGTCCCGTTTGCTGTTCTGTTAAAATTGCACTATATCAACCCACGAGTTTTGCCTTTTTCTGCCGATTTCTCCCACGGCTGTGGGAGTCGAGCGAGCAGCTGCGTGGTTCTTTGCTGCTGGCTGAGGCCAAACCACAACACTATGATTAATCAATCATTAACTACTACCCTGCTGGGCTTCTTGGTGCTGCAGAAAGTATCTTGAAGCAATGGATGCTCTCTGTTTAAAGTCAGCATTATTCCAGTGATGCTACACTATAGAAAATTATGTTAGTTTTTAAGTAAGTCTTTTTTTTCTGTGAGTCTATGATTTCCTCTATGGTGGTTGCTGAAGCTGTACTCTTTCAACCAAGACAGTCAGGGTCTTCAGTGTACCAATAAGCCTTAATTGCCCTGACCAACCTCTCCTGCACCCTCCAACAATGCAGTCTCTGTCCATTGCCCCAGGAGCTGTATTTAATTTTAAACCTAGGCATACATTCCCTGTCTAAGCTATGTTGTAGCTAGTGCCTACCATTTTTTTTTGGCTTGTTGATTTGGTTCATGGATGGAACATGAACTTGACTCATCACTTTGTATTTGTCTGATGATCAGTTGATGGAACCTCTCATTGTCACCAGCCCTGCTTGGGTACTGTGGGACTGTGGCCTTGTCAGTGAGGATGCTGCTTCTGCCTGTCCTGTGGTCTTACATTTCTTCTCCTGTGAGAAGAAATGGCCTTCATCCCTTGCTCCTATTGCTCCCTGAAAAACATTAATGTCCTTATCACTAGGTTTTTAAAATTATTGTCATATTTTTCTTAAAGCTAGCATTGGTGGAAGTTCTGGTACAATAATTACATTTTTGTCTATAACTGCAATTCATTTCCTAGGACATGTCTGTGGGTTTTACACACTGGGAAATTGCAGTTCACTGAATGTCATCCTGCTTAATTTCATTTGGACTATGTATGGTGACTTGAGACTAAGTCAGAGTGGTCTTGCATAGGTGCCATCACAGCAACAAAATCCCCAACTTTTTAGCAGCTTTTTAGTTAAGTCCATTTAGTTCATCATTGCAGGATCTCATCTCATCTCAGGGCAGGAAAGATGGTACGAAATTCATTGTGGTTTGTGCCCATGGGAAGTATGTTCATCTTGAAGAGTTTGCTGGATGCCACTTGATGAAGCTAGCTCAGGTTTCATCACCACTATGTTATCCTGAAAACCACTTATTGAACACTGTTAGTATTATATAGCAATCAACACCATACAGCTCAGGATTGAGTATTCTCACCAAGGGCTAAATTCCCTTGAGGTACACATTGAACTTCTCCATTCTTCAGCATCACCCACCAAGTACATCCAGGTCCTTGTGCAAAACCAGTCCCACGAATGGGTTTGCATTTGCCTGAAGCAGGAAAAACCCAAACAGTTTTCCCTAACATATTCCTTTCATGCACCACAGGGACTTTATCCCCTTCTACAGTATGTAAAAGGTCTGATTGAGCAGGACCAGCTCAATTGATGGATCCCCTGGTGTTAACTAACCAGGTAGCTTGCTCTAAATGCTTGTCACAGTTTTTAAGGGTTCCACCCTCTATTGCTTTTAGGGTGGTTTTTAACAGTCTGTTGTATCGCTCTATCTTCCCAGAGGCTGGTGCATGATAGGGGATATGATATATCCACTCAATGCCATGTTCTTTTGCCCAATTACTTATAAGATTGTTTTTAAAATTAGTCCCATTGTCTGACTCAATCCTTTCTGGAGTGCCATGTCGCCACAAGACTGGCTTTTCAAGGCCCAGGATGGTATCCGGGCAGTGGCATGAGGTACAGCATAGGTCTCCAACCATCCGGTGCTTGCTTCCACCATTGTAAGCACATAGCGCTTACCCTGGCGAGTTTGAGGCAGTGTGATGTAGTCAATTTGCCACGCCACCCCATACTTATATTTCAGCCATCGTCCCCCATACCACAAAGGTTTTAACCGTTTAGCTTGCTTGATTTTGGCGCATGTTTCACAGTCATGGATAACCTGCGCAATAGCGTCCATGGTTAAATCCACCCCTCGGTCACAGGCCCATTTATAAGTGGCATTCCTTCCTTGATGACCTGAAGTGTCATGGGCCCACCAAGCTAAGAATAGTTCACCCTTATGTTCCCAGTCCAAGTCTGTCTGGAAAATTTTAGCAGCCTGATCTGCTTACTGATTGTTTCGATGTTCCTCGGTGGCCCGACTCATGGGTACGTGGGCATCTACATGATGTACATTTATGACTAGGTTTGCTAGCCGGTCAGCAATGTCTTGCCACAATTCAGCAGCCCAGATGGGTTTGCCTCTGCGCTGCCAGTTGCTCTGCTTCCACTGTTTTAACCACCCCCACAGAGCATTTGCCACCATCCATGAGTCAGTATAGAGATAGAGTATTGGCTACTTTTCTCGTTCAGCAACATCTAGCGCCAGCTGGATGGCTTTTACCTCTGCAAATTGACTCAATTCACCTTGTCCTTCAGCAGCTTCTGCGACTCGTCATGTAGGACTCCACATAGCAGCTTTCTGCCTTCGATGTTTTCCTACAACACGACAAGACCCATCAGTAAACAAGGCATACTGTTTCTCATTATCTGAGAGTTCATTATATGGTGGAGCGTCCTCAGCACGTGTCACCACCTCCTCTGGTAGCATCCCAAGGTCTTTGCCTTTGGGCCAATTTGTGATCACTTCTACGATTCCTGGATGATTTGGGTTTCCTATTTGAGCTTGCTGTGTGATTAAGGCAACCCACTTACTCCAGGTAGCATCGGTGGCATGATGAGTAGAAGGAACTTTACCCTTGAACATCCAGCCCAGTACTGGTAATCAGGGTGCCAGGAGGAGCTGTGCTTCAGTATCAATTACCTCTGAAGTAGCTCTAACTCCTTCATATGCTGCCAAGATTTCTTTCTCAGTTGGAGTATAGTTGGCCTCAGAGCCTTTATATCCTCAACTCCAGAATCCTAGGGGTCAACCTCGAGTCTCCCCTGGTGCTTTCTGCCAGAGGCTCCAGGTAGGGACATTGTCCCCAGCTGTGGTGTAGAGCACATTTTTCATGTCCTGTCCAGTTCAGACAGGTCCAAGGGCAACTGCATGCACAATCTCTAGTTTAATTTGCTCAAAGGCTTGTCGTTGCTCAGGGCCCCACATAAACTCATTTTTCTTTCAAGTCACTTCACAGAGAGGTTTTACAATCTGGCTATAGCCTGGAATATGCATTCTCCAGAAACCCACAACACCTAAAAAGGCTTGTGTTTCCTTTGTGTCAGTAGGTGGGGACATAGATGTTATTTTGTTATTCATGTCCATTGGGATCTGGCAATGCCCATCTTGCCACTTAATTCCCAAAAACTGGATCTCTTATGCAGGTCCCTTGACTTTACCTCTTTTTATAGCAAAACCTGCTTTCAGAAGAATCTTGATTATTTTCCTACCTTTGTTGAAAACTTCTTCTGCTGAATTACCCCACACAATGATGTCATCGATGTATTGTTGGTGTTCTGCAGCTTCACCCTTCTCCAGTGCAGTCTGGATCAGTCCATGGCAAACAGTAGGGATGTGTTGCCACCCCTGGGGCAGTCGATTCCAGGTGTACTGGACACCCCTCCAGGTGAAAAGAAACCGTGGCCTGCACTCTGCTGCTAAAGGAATAGAGAAAAAGGCATTAGCAATGTCAGTTGTAGCATACCGTTTGGCTGCCTTTGACTCCAGTTCATACTGAAGTTGTAGCATGTCTGGCACAGCAGCACTTCATGGTGGTGTGACTTCATTCAGGCCTCGATAGTCTATTGTTAATCTCCAGTCCCCATCAGACGTTCGCACTGGCCATATAGGGCTGTTAAAGGGTGAGCAAGTTTTGCTGATCACTCCTTGGCTCTCTAGCCGTCGAATCAGGTTATGGATGGGAATCAGGGAGTCTCGGTTGGTGCGATACTGTCGCCGATGCACCGTGGCAGTAGCAATTGGCACCTGCTGATCTTCAACCCTCAGCAGTCCCACAACAGAAGGGTCATCTGAAAGACCCAGTAAGGTAGACAGCCGTGTAATGTCCTCAGTCTCTACAGCTGCTATACCAAAAGCCCACTGATACCCTTTTGGGTCTTTAAAATACCCTCTCTTGATATAGTCTATGCCAAGGATGCACGGAGCATCTGGACCAGTCACAATGGGGTGTTTCTCCCATTTATTCCCAGTTAGGCTCACTTCGGCCTCTAATACAGTCAGTTCTTGAGATCCACCTGTCACTGCAGAAATAGTGACAGATTCTGTCCCTTTATGATTCGATGGCAATAGGGTACACTGTGCACCAGTGTCCACTAGGGCTTTATACTTTTGTGGCTCTAACGTGCCAGGCCATCAAATCCACACAGTCCAATAAATTTATTTGTCCCTCTCCTCCTCTTGGCTGGAGGCAGGGGACCTCTAATGTTGACCATAGTACCTACGATTTGCAGATGGGTTCCTACCTGGACCAAAGGATCACCCACCATAGGTCAGAGCAGCCTTCCTCCTGTAAGAATTCTTTCTACTATCTGCTTTACTTTGCAGCTCAAACACCCATACCTGTAGGGCTGAGGTAGGTTCTCCATCCCACTGCCTCATGTCCTTTCCGTAGTCACAGAAGCAAAACCACAGAATGTCTCGGATCGTGTTCAATTTGTCTTGAGTCAGAGGGTGTTTTTTCTCTTGAGTAGGTGGGCGTTATTTCTTAGCAGCTGCAACATGGATCTGTGCAGGGGAAGAACGGGAACGCTCCTCCATTTTAGATAGTTTATCAAACAGTTTCTCATTTTGCTCAACTATTTTCTTAGTAATTTGCTCAATTTTCTCAGTCATTTTCTTGGTGGACAGCCAGCTTTTCCACAGCTGCCATGGTGAAGGGATGAGAAAGACTGTCTTCGTACTGTCGTATCTTGTTAACCACTTCATTTACAGTTGGTGTGTCCGCATCAGATCCTCTCCAGACCATTGTTGACAATATGTGGGAATACATTGATGGTGCACTTTGTACAAACTTTTTTAGCATAGATCGTTGGCATGGCGTTTCATCAGGTTCTACAATCACTTGCCCATCACTATAAATCACATCTTGCACAGCCAATTCTCTCAGGTACTTAATACCTTTTTCCATGTTGGTCCATTTGCTTGGACGGCATTCGATATCATCCTTAAAGGAATACCTGCACCTTACAGCTGACACCAGTCACCTCCAGAGATGGAGAGTTCTTGTCTTTCTCGCAATCCCTTTATTGATACCTCCATCCCTGGCCAAGTTTCCTAATTGCCTAACTTCTCTGCCATCTAAGTCTATGGTATCAGCCCCACTATCCCAGCATTGGAGCAGCCAGGAGATAAGTGTTTCACCTTCATGATGACTAAAGTCCTTCCTCATATTTCGCAAATCCTTCATAGAGAAGGATTTAACAACTATCTCTACATCTGAGTCCTCCTGTGTTAAGGCTGCTCGAGAAGGACCTTCTCCTTTATCTGTTTCAAAAGGTCTCTTTACTTTGTTTGGTTTAGAAGGACCCCCTCCTGGATCTACTCTAGAAGGGCCCTCTCCTGGATCTCCAGCAGAACTCTCTCCCAAGCTATCTGGCTTGAGCTGGTCCTTGTCGTAAGGGACAGGGGAACGAGCTGACCTCTTTTTCTGCTTCCTGGCCACTGGGGCAACTTGTACCAGCTCTGATGGAGTTTGAGTAGCAGCAGTACTCCTTATAGGAGCAGCTGGAGTAGTGATGGTGCTCGTTGTCGTGGCTGGAGTAACTTTTGCTGGGACAGGCGTCGGAGAGGGCTGTGTCATTGCGGGGTGAGGGGGGGTGGGGCAGCTGTTGGTGGTGCTGGTACTGCTGCAGGCAGCGGCGTGACTTTCGGCAGCGTGGTCTGTGGAGTGGATGGTGCTGGTAGGGATGTGACTTTCGCCAGGACAGGCAGTGTAGGAGCTTGTGCCAGGACGGGTGGCAGTGGGACCTATGCTGCTGCAGTTGGGCAAGTCCCATGTTGGGTGCCAATTATTCTGTCGTGGTTTAAGCCAAATTGACCCCTGGGGACATGGGACACCCCAGATGGGACCAACAGATGCTCCCCCCCTACCCCTCTTCAAAGAGAGATGCAGAGGAGGGAAAAAGAGACTTACAAGTTTAGAAGGAACTAAGTTACTGTAATGAAATATTAATAATAAAAGGAAAAGAAAATAACGAAATCTATACAAAACCCTATCAAGCTCCCAGGATTACAGTCACATCACTGGCTGGAACTGGGGAAGTCCCAGGCTGGACTCAGTGATGGACGGGAACTGGATTCCGGATCTGCATTCAGGATCAGGATCAAAGGCAGACGAACAGACCGAGTCCTCCTTGGATGCCGGCCATTGAAGAAAAACGGCTGACCCTTTGATCCCTCAGCTATTATACTGAGCATAAGGCAGATGGGATGGAATACCCTGTTGGTCAGTTTTGGGTCATCTGTCCTGTCTGCTGCTCCCCACAGGTGGGACCCCTCTACGCTTTTCCACTTCTCACCCTCCAATGGTGCAAATAAAAAAGTTGGTTGGCCTTGGGTGTTACAGCAATGAGTATAAGCAAGAGCCTCTCTGCGTACTGTGCGTTGGCATCAACTATAAACATAGGTCTCATCACTCTCAGAGTGAACAGTGCCTGCACAATATGCTGCTAATTTCAGTAGTTAGAAGAGGCCTGGCTAAGAAGCAAAGTTACTGAAAAAATTTGGTCTTGTTTTACCTCAAACCAGGACATTTCATTAATACGTGGTTTGTTTTGATCAACCAGTCAGAACTATAGAAAAGAATCATCTCAAAGCTCATTTTTAGAATTTGTCTTTAGGTGAAAACAAATGTAGCAACATGGTACCATAAAGATTTAACCTTTTATGCTAACTAACTGGTGTACAAATGCATACAGGAAGATGTGGAGAACCCTAGACTTTAAAAAGCAAGGGATCTAGGACTAGAAACCTGTTCAGTTATGTGCTTCTGCTGCATGATCTAAAGCCCCTTCAGCTAGTGTTAATAATAGTCTTTTTTGTGGACAGTAAAAAATAAGGCAGTAGAGGGCAGCAGGATTCCACATCCAGACCAGTAAGTTAAGGGAGGCACCTCCTTTGTAAAAAAAGTCATGTGAGGTGTGCAAAAGGAAAGCGATGCTGAGTTCTAAAGCAAAACCAGGGTGAAATGCAGCTCAGTCTGAGCGTTAGTGAGTGAGGCATTTTTTTCAAGTGAGCAGTGGTGCACAGCTCTGTATCAGCAAAATTGGAGCCTCCTTGCAGTAAGAGTCCATTCAGTTACTAGGAGGAGCTGCAAGTTGCTTGCCTGGGAGGTACGTTTTTTTTGTGTTGCTGGGTGAGATGCACCAGTGCCCTGCAGATCCCTCTTTGCTTTTGTTAGAAAAAGCACTAGTGATCTCTCATGGAACGTATTTACAAATTTCCTGTTCTCATGTTGGCAGTCTCCTGCTGGCTCACCTAAAGGCTTTCTCTCCTACTATGTGACCACTGTATTGGTGTAAAAAGGTTCTTGGGAGCATTTTAAAGGCAGAGTGTCATTCAGGAAAGGCTACCTCAAGGTCTTTGCCACTGACATGAGGCTATGTTACTTTGCCAAAATACGAACATTGATTAGAACCATTCTCAGCTTCCATTAGTATTACTGAGACAATAATTCAGTCCTTGTACAGACAAGAGCAGCGAGATGTCATCCTAGAAATACTGTAGGTTTTATGGGAAATGTCATGGAGCTACTTTTGCAAGGTCTATCAATGAGAGACATGCTTCTGAGAACCATAACTAGTTAGATCTCACCTGCATCTGTTTGTTAGGTTCCAAAGTTTCAGGCAGAGAGAACAACTGCATGGCAGTAATCTTGCCTTTAATGCAGGCTTCAACTTTCATGTTTCCTTTACTTCTGAAAATGCCATTGATCTATTAATAAAAATACTATGTTTAAGTTTCTCTTTACATCTCAACAAAGCAAAGAAAGAAACTCTAATGCTGCTGATACAGAACCATGCACCGCATCTCACTTCCTGCATAAAAGCAGTAACAAGGTATAATCAAGTGAACAATAAACAGCTGTAGTAAAGGAAGCAAAAATGGTGAACTTGTTGCTGTGCTTCACAGCAAGATTGGCCAGGGTACCCAAATAAATAAATATCTATGTATTATATATTTATATTTATGTTTTTATATGTATACATATAGAGGATTTGTGCATGCAAAAAGTATGGTACGGTTGTTGCATCCTTACAATTGATTTTGTGTCTGCTTGGAGAGAAGGACATAGCAGACAGTTTGCCTGTGCACAAAATGCAGATGAGGGAAAAGATACCTCTCCTAGAGCAGCTAATATAGCCTGCTTGCAGTGAGGTGCTTTCGGGTTTCACAATCAACAAGATAAACACGGATGTGGTTGAAAGATTTCTGTCTGTAACTGTAGAAGTTTGCATCCTTGACTAAGTATTCTCTGGCTCAGACAAAAAAGAAAAGGCTGCAACTTCAGATAAATTAAAGACTCTTCTTGAGACAAATGTGGAAACTTGGAAACCTCGTGGTGAAGTTGTGGACCAAGCTGATATGGCACCTCTGATCTGTTTAACTCTGTAGCGAAGCAGCTTAGCAATGGTCTTGAGAGTCCTAGCAGGAGTTCCGGAGCAAGATAAATCCTCTTTAGGGAACAGTCAGAGGCAGGCAAACAGTGAGCTGGGTTCTGGGCTAGGGAGTGGTTTTGGTTTCCAGACCTCGCCCAACAGTAAGCAGTTTGTTGCGCTTATGGCTAGCTGTGAAGCTTGCTTTAGCAGCATTTGTGCTAATAATTGAATGCTCAGAGATAATTTTAATGGTCTTTCTTCAAGAATGACACATGAATTCATGGAACATACCATGCTGGAGGGAAAACTGCTGTCTTGTAGGGGCGTTTTCAGGCTCAGGAGCAAAAGAGAGAGCTGAGAACACCCCATACTGACAATAAAATAACAGGAGATTTGACTTAAGAAACCAGGCATATAACCATGGCCAGAACAGCAACCAACCAGAATCCAAATAGCAACTAACCAGAATCCATACATATATTTTCCGTAAACTAGACTTATGTCTTGCCCTTGGTAGTGTCCTAGGGACAGGCCTCAATCCCAAATTACCTTTCTCTTGCTTTCTATAAATCTATTTCTTCTCTCTCCCTTACCTTTATCCTAAAAGGCAGCCTGTGTCAATCTGCTGACCTTACAACGATATTAAGTCTACGATAGTCTAATATTTCTATCAACTGACTTTCTGTCATTCCCTTGATCTGAAGTGCTTTTTAGTGAAATTCACTAATTAGAAATTCAGCATTTTCCTGGGCATTGAGTTACTGCCTGAGAAAGACCAACTCCATATTTGTTTTGAGCATATCATTTAAGACGAGAAGTAGTTGCTGTATACAAAGAGGTTCTTGACTGATAAAGAAGTTACAACTCTGCCTAGTCAGTTCAGGGTATCAGCATCCTCTACTCAAGTTCTTATACAAAGAAGAGCAGAAATGAATGTGAAGAATTCACATTTAAAGTAGATTTGTCTGATCTTTCAAAGATGGAACATAACTTGCAAAAGGAATACTCCAGGATATCAGAAATTCATATCGAGTTTTTCAGTAATTCTCTGGTAAGATGATTCTGTGCAAGATGAATGTTGATAAAGCACCATAGGAAAAGCATTAACTTCTGATTTTTCAGGAAGATGGAAAGGTAATGGAAGAGGGAGGACCAGGAATAGAGGGAGAGTCTAGTAAAAGGAGGGAAAGTAAGAGACACAGCATGACCAAATAATAAATCCAGAGGAATGAGTTAATGGAGATTGGAAAAAGGAAAATCAAGACAACAGACAGAACATCTGTCTTCAAAGTGCCTAATATCTCTTGCTGAGATCAGTGCTTTTGCAGGACAGGAAAACGCTGATGTGGTTGTTGCTGTTCCCCCCCTATAACTGCTGAATATAGGAACAGAATTGAGTTGTCAGGACCAAGAGGTATGTCTTTTCTCTTTTTCTCCTTCCTTCTTTCAGATGAGCACTCTCAGACTAGCCTCCACATTCCATTTTTCAGCTCCAGGGATCATCAGCCCAGCTTCTTGGAAACCTACAGTGGCAATGCTTATATGAACCAGCAGTTAGCCCATGAGAAAGCTTTCCAAGCTCTGGTCGTTTGTGTTGCACCAGATAGTGCGAGTATCCTGCACAAACATGTCATGGCTAGTNTGAAGTGAAGGTAAGGGCCTCAGACAGCTTCCTGATAAATTCTGGCTATTTACCTTCTGTTGATCCTGGCATATGAGTGGAAAAGAAATCCCTCATTACTAAAGTCTTGTCACAATTTTTATTTCATATCACAAAGACAAGTTACAAAGAAATTCTGAGTTAATGAAAAGGCTTTTTATTGGTTTTTGCCAATATCTCTGATAACTTCTGTTAATTTTTTCATCACTATTTTACACTAAAATATGGGATCCACTGCAAAATATAAACCTGTCTTCTCCTTCATGAGAGAGTTCCCTAAGATCTTCGTTTTCAGGGATGTATGGAATGCAGTTCACGCACCTCAGTCTAAGGAAGGCTGGTCAGTGAGAAATACACAGAAAGGTGAGCCCCAAGTCTGTTCATCCCCTAGGAGAAATAAGATCAGTTTAGTTATGTATGAGAGTGAAAAATTCTTTTGACACATCCTGCTTATGTTTATGCACTGAGATTTTATTAATGAACAGGGAACAGGTTGTTCTTACATTCCTATTAAGACACTGTGACTGTTCAGTAAACATCTGCTCAGATTTTGGCTAACATAGTTCATGCTAAGGCCTGATGTATGCTGGGAGCAGCTCCATTAGGTCAAAGTGAGAGCACGATATAGGTGTATTTTTTTTTTCTTACAAAACATATTTGTATTTACTGCAGCAGTTCTCAGCATGTTCTCAGAATTCTCCCTGAATGTTTCACCGATTGCTGTAGATCATTCCTCTGCCCCCAGTCCCACATAAACCTGGAGGAAAACTCTAATTATTGATCTGTGTGAAAGGAGGTTTCTCTTTCCAGCCAATTTACCTGAATCTTAGGACAACTTTCACAGCATATCTCGTTAGGTACCTCATCAGCTACTTCGTACACTAGTTGCCTCCCTCAGCTGCATTAGGTTGGCTTTGTGAAATCCCATTCTCAGTATCAGCTCTGAGATCTTGATCCTACAGATAAAGAACTTGTGTATTTCTGGGGCAACACTTTCAATTCAGCATTTCACAGTCCCCAGTTTAATGATAGACATACGGATCTCTGGTGCATTAGTTGCAGTCCCCTTTCCATGCAGTTCTGCCCATGCAAATACAGAGAACTGTAGGAAATTCATCCGCTAAGGATCACTGTAAACACCTTTCATTCCACCAGATGGTATCCTTCCACTTAAATAAGAAAGAATCGTTTCAGTAGCAGGATTCTTAGATTGCTTGACTTTGGCACTGGTCTCTGGGGTCTCATGTAAAGCTATAGATGGCAAATGTGACTGCTGTGATGATTCCCAGTGTGCATCCAAAACACCATGGTAGGACAGTGATCAGTCTTTTTAACATAGGTTAAAAGATTGTGTCAGAGACAGTGGTATCACTCTGAATCCTGGAAACTGGCTTTAGAATTAATGCAGGTACTGCTGGGACAACTAAGGGAAAAGAAGTTTTTAGA
>VUYV01000816.1:106330-119332 GCA_008711295.1 Anarhynchus alexandrinus | reverse complement strand
TTTTTTTTTAATGGAGAAATTTATAAGATCATTTAAGAAACTAAGCTTCCTTTAGTTCATCACTATTCACTAATATGCTGGTCAGCAGATAATGTTTAAACATCTTTTTAGCAAGGAAATAGGGTCTCTTGTCACAGCTCTGGGAAGCAGCTTCTTCTGTTAGGGAATTCCAACAAGTCAGTACCCTAAAAAGGTATTTAAACCAGTGTTGGTGACATGCCTTTTCTTCAGTTGCCCTACCCTTCCTCACTAAACCCAAGCTACTTGTTTCCCAAATTCCTTCAAGCTTAAATCTGAACTATCTGAGTGTCTGGAAACTACTGTCTTGCAAGGGATTCCGAACAGGCTAGTGGGTAGAGATTAGATGAGAGAGATACCAAAAAATCAGTGCCCGTGTTGTGGTGAACAATGTAAATAAGAAAAGTCTCTTCTCCCCTTCCCCACTGACAGAAAAAAAAGAATGCAGTTTTCTCCTTAGATCAGATGACAAGGCAGGAATCTGTTGGGGGGGGCAGGAGGATGGGGTGCGGGGAATAAAGGTTCCCTGTTCTCCTGCAAGTGCTTAGTGATTTTGGACACATCCAAATTTTTTTAAACATGGTTGGCCTTGGAGTGCACGGGAAAGGAAGAAGAGTCAAGAAGCACCTACAGCATGAAAGTCTTCCTCTCACATACACAAATTGCGATGCACAAAAGCGCACAAGCGTGCCACTTGCAGCACAGACACATGAGACCCTGTGGGATCCCTGATTTCTCTTGCTGTCCCTGCCTATCACAGAAGACTGACGTCCTTAACTGACACCCTCACGGAAGCTGTGAAGGTGCAGAGTGCTGTGTAAACACAAATGGCACGGAGCACACTGGCATCCAAACAAGTTTGAAGGCTGAGCCATTTTGCCTTCAGCAAGTGAAACCATTCTGCAAGTGTTTAGTATATAATTAAACCTTCTTTTCCCATCAGGTGATCTGACCTCAGCATATAACTTCACATGCCAGGACAGAAGATAGTGAGGTGGGTCAAATAATGTAATAATGGGCAGAAACATTCTATACGTAAGTATATCGCTGGAAATAAACTGAGTCCCTTCTCCAAAGGGGAAACCCTACCTTTCCTCGGGATCCTTGTTTCATGCGCTATGCGTCCGGTGCTTGTGTCCATAAATGTTCCCCTGTGATCAGCCACCATCTGCAGATCTATGTCCCTGGCCGCCAGTCATTCCTGCGTTTCTTGCAGAGATCACGCCAAGGACAGACACATGCAGTCCGTGCAGTCGGAAAAGCGCACCCTCCCTCAGCCAGCTACTATTTCACGTGTATTAGCCACCGGAGCCTGTGGTTTGGCATCAGCAACCGCAGCACAAACATCTTACTGTCACAGCATTAGAAGTTGTCTAATCAACCTGAAAATGGTCACCTAAGCCTGGTGCAGCCATCCCCAGGTTAGTAGCAATGACCCATTCCTGCACTGTCCCCCCTCCCTGGTTTATTATAGCACCTGTGGGTCAGAGCAAGTTCTCCACAGGGCTCCATGAAGGCAGCTTTCCCTTTGCAATTAACTCTGTAGCTGCTGCTCATCACCCCTACTCTAGATCTTGATGCAATTTCACAACCCTGTAGCGCCAGAGACCTCAGCCAGCGAGGACTGAGGCAAGCAACAGCTGTCTCCCTTCTGATACGTCAGCAGCACCACGTCTTTGCCAGGAACTGTCGCCATCAAATAAGGGTTAAAAAAAACACCGCTGAAATGCCTTTCATGGCCAGAGCTGTCTGTGTGCATCCTTCTGAAATAACATCACAGTCCGAAACAGGAACAGCTCATTCTCTGGTGCAGGATCCATGCCTGGGCAGCAGCTGGAGAGGACACAAAGGAGAAAATGCTGAATCAGAAGTATTTTATTTTTGGTAGTTTAATAATGGGCTAGGAACGTCTGTGAGCAGGAGTTGAGGAAAGACAAACACATCTTCCCGCAGCGTGCGGTGAAACAGTTCCTTAGGTAGTTCATACCAGTGATGCTTTGAAGTTCTAGCCACCCTCCCAAAACTCCTCGCGTGGACTTGCATATAGACCTGTGAATCAAATGTGTGCTTTCAGGCACATTTGGTTTGTCTGGGTGTCCACACCCACACATGTAAGTCAGGGTAAAGCCTGTAGCGAGAAGCGGGCAGAGGTATAACTTGCCAGAGCTGTGAACGTGTGGCGGAACTGAAAGAATCAGGTCTCCCGAGTCTTAGGGCTGCTTCTCAGCCAAAAAGGGGCGAAGTGAGTAAGGGTATGAGTAGCTATGAGTAGCTTAATTTCAGTTCCCCCGTTAGCTCACTGCATTCTCCGTGTAGGTGTACAAAGTGCCTGTACGGATGTACACGTTCCTGTATTTTTTCAGATGTGTTCTTTGTCGTTAGGAGATGGCATGCCCCAGCAGGCTCCTCGGCTTACAACATCCTTCCTCTGGCCCGAAGGAGTTACTGCAGCTTCCACAGGCCATGCCAGCGCAAGAGTAAACTTTGTGTCACATTGGCACAAGGTAGCTGGGCTGAGAGCTACTACAGGATAGTTTGATAGCATGAAAATGCATCTGAAAATGCTTTTTTGTTAAGGTCCTGAGTCTTGTTCCTGGAGAACATAAGCACTTCTGAGACAAACCACTGTGTCCTTCAGAAGATTTAATCTGTACCACAAATGCATCAACTCACATACAACCACCACTGTGAGTACAACCTTGTAAAAAGCAGCAGAGAAATGTCAATACTGTGCTTAGATAAATGGTTTGAACAGGAAAAAGTGAGTTTGCTCAGTGCGGTTTATTTACGATCTGAACATTGAGAACATTTCAAGCGTTTACTTGATCAAGAGAGGAAGAAATCAACTCTCTATTTACACAGTCTTGTACCAGCCTCCCCATTCCCAGTAACTCTTAAACCTGTGGTTAATTTCAGCCAAAGGAGAGAGAGGGGTGGAGGCCTGGGAGAGACGGAGCTGTACAAGCTCCGTCAGAATGAAGATTGGTGAAGAAGGGCTCTGCTGTGGAGTCTGCCCTCATTTTTGCTCTTCGGTTTCTCAAGTCTAACCAATTTTCATGCTCTCACTTCTTGGCCATTCTGCAGATGCGCCGGACCAGCCGGCCTCCGCATGGAGGCCCTGGGAGGGAGTGCTGGACCACGCCGCTAGGAGGGGAGACCGGAGGCACTGCGGGAAGGGGGGATTGAGATGTAAAGGCAAAGTGGGGGGCTGGGGAGGGGGGTACAGGGAGACTGTTGCAGGGAGGGAAGGCAGACGGGAGAGTGGAGGCTGTTACAGGTTTTGCTGGTTCTGCTGCCCGCAAAATCCTCTTCTTTGACATGTGAAAGGAATGTGAAGGTGCAAGACAACAGGAATTAATAAATAATCAGTAATACTCACTGCTTTTCAATTCCGAGCATTTTATAAACATTAATGAACCTTCATGAGCTGTTGGAGAGGTATTTAAGCCATATTCCATTTTCATAGATAAGGAGATGAAAGCTCTGGCTTAAGTCCAAGGTTTTCAAAAGCAGAAACTACTTTTAAGAGCTCTCCTTGACACTCAGCACCAGAACTCCAAAGGGACTGATTTCACAGTTGCTATCATTGTCAACTATATGCTGATTACTTCTGCAGAGGTAGGTCTAAACCTCCGCACTCAAAAGCAGCAATAAACTTCTGAAAATTCAGGTTCTGTTGGCTTGTTAGGTTTTCCCCAAGTATATAAGGAGAGACTGGTTTATGAGAGAAATAGATATATAAAAACATTTTAACTTGTTACTATTGCACCATGACAGGAATGGAAGCAAAGGCTTTGCGGGCTTAAGACACTTACAAAAAGGGCAAAGTAAAACAAAGATTAAAAGAAAAGACTTCCAAGTAAACGCATTCATCTGTGCAAATGGGAAGGCAAGCAGAGCATGTTTTCAAATCTTTCTACTTCTCCCGTAAAGACTAGGCAGATGGGTTTGGTGCATTTCTGTAAGTGCATGATGAATATTTTATTCCTGAAAGGAATAGAAAACGTGAACGTGTATATAATCACCAGCTGCATGGAAGTGAGCAAGAAACAACTCAGGACTTCATTAGAAACCATGTGAATTGGTAGTCCAGAAAAGAAAAAAAAATTGTTTATAGCAATATCATAAAAAATGGAAAAGAGAATTATAGTTATTTTCTTTGGAATGATGCTTTCCCAATTTTAATTGTTCTGTGGCCATGTTTGTTGCAAAGACTAACGTCTTGTTTGCTGACCTGCAAAAACATGGGTGGTGAAAAAGCCTCCAAATTCTGTTGAAATGGTGGGTGTTACATTTGAATTAGCCAGAAGCCAAAACAGGAGGAAATCACAGAGCTTTCACCCAGAATATAGCAGTCAGGTAGAAGCAGAAATGCAGTACTGATCAAAGAGAGCAGGTTCAAACCCAGTCCTGGGCACGTGCAGCACGGTTCCTACCCAACAGTGTCAGCGATGTGCCGAGTAGAGTCTCAGCATAACCTTGCATGTCACAGCAGATCAGTGGGAAGATGTAAGAATCACAACAGAAATGCTCCTTTGGGGATCCCCAGTGCACAAAAACGAGTAAAAAAATTGCCAGAAAACATTTTATTAAAGGGTACTTCAAAGGCACTCACATCCACGTTTTAAAACTTGTCTCAGAGCGCTGACACTTCTGTGGCAACCAGGTTTATGCTGTGACACAGTTTTGCCATTCTCGCAGCTGCAGCTCCCCACGGGTGGTTCGAAATCCTCAGGAGGTGGTTCCTCCCTACGCCTCCTGCCACACCACCATGCCTGGCCCCGGCAGCCCCAGCAGCCCTGGCATGCTCACCCCAATGCTGCTCAGGTGGTAACGCGGCATCAAGCTCTATGGTGGGAGATGCTGACTTCTCCACAGCTGCCAAACGGGCAGGCAGGATTCACAAAAATGGAAAGCAGCAGAGTTTTGTGCGGCTTCAAGCTGGTCGTAGGGTCCCTGTGTGTGCAGGGCTATGAGAAATGCCATGGAACAGGAGTATGGCATCAGACCCTGCTGCATATAGGCAGGATGGGGGACCGTAACAACTTTAATGAGACAGTATACTTTCATGTCTTTCTGTTCTATGACTCTTGTGTGTGTTGAGTCATCTCTGACTGAGAAAAAGACACGGTTATTTCACGATTTCAAAAAGGTTTTACTGTCTACACAGATGATATTCCGAGGGGTGGTTGTTCAAAGGAAGACCAGGGTAAGCACCTAAAGGAAATCTTTAAAACAACAAGAACCTCTGGCTCCAAATGCAGCAAAGCAAAGTGGGAATTCTGCCAGCTTTCTGGGCCGTACTTTTAGCTAAGGTGGATTGTACCCAGGCAAAAGACAGCTATGGTAGACAGCTGTACAGCCAGAAGACAGAAGTACAAAAGACAACTGTGGTAGAAAGTTGGGGTTGTTCAGCCTGGAGAAGAGAAGGCTCCGGGGAGATCTTATTGTGGCCTTCCAGTCCCTAAAGGGGGCCTACAGGAGAGCTGGGGAGGGACTTTTTACAAGGGCATGTAGTGATAGGACGAGGGGGAATGGCTTTAAACTGGAAGAGGGCAGGTTTAGATTAAACATTAGGAAGAAATTTTTCACTTTGAGGGTGGTAAGGCACTGGAACAGGTTGCCCAGAGAGGTTGTTGAGGCCCCATCCCTGGAGGTGTTCAAGGCCAGGCTGGATGTGGCCTTGGGCAACCTGGTCTAGTGGGAGGCAGCAGGGTTGGAACTCGATGATCTTCAAGGTCCCTTCCAACCCAAACCATTCTATGATGCTATAAATACCACTGCCCATCTTCATACAGGAACAAGATGGGGCACTATAAAAAATGCTGGCATACTTTTGGAGGTGGTTCGGGGTTTGTTTTTTTGTTGTTTTTTTTTTTTTCCCCAAATCACCTCACTGTTGCTGAACTCCTGAAGACTTTTTGATCTTGGAAGATGAATTAGTAGGGGGATTTTTGGATCAGGAAACAGCTCTGGAGGAAGTCGCTGCAAACACTGGCCGCTCCACTTCAGGCTTCCTTTGAGACTGCCTAGCACGACTGAATGCCAGCGGCTATGCTTTCAGTAGCGTGTTAGGGCAGCAATACCTTTTTCCTATCAAGGTCATTTGCTTTTGCTGCTGGAACGCCATGGCTCTACAGAAAACTGCAATTAGAAAATGGGCAGGTCGGAACCTCTGTTTCAGAAGTTTTGTCCTCTCTGCTCTGGGCTTTTCACCTCATCACAGGTTACAGAGCCTTTGCACCTTTACCTCTGATTCTGCCACCTTTGTTCTTGGCACCACTAATTTGCACTGTTGTTCGAGATCCCAAATCGCCAAGTTTAATTCATTACATTGCAAAAGGTATGAAAACCACTGTCTGCTTGTTTCATTCTCCTTAGAGTTCCAATGCATTTTAGGAGGCCAGCTCTTCCATTCCCACTACGCTATAGTGACTATGCCATGCCAAAAATAAATGGCATTCTTGGAATGCGGTTTCTTCTATAGGGCTGGGCAGTCCTCTCCTGTTGTACCAGAATAATTTCAGTGTCTTATTTCAATGTCAAACTGGGTAATACATAAAAGTCCTGAGAGGATGGGTTCTATCTACAGCTATGTGTTTGAGAATGAAAATGCCTCTGAGATGAGGGGTCGGGACCCTGGAGGATGGGCAGGGAGGGTATCCTGCTTGGTGACATGAGAAGTACCTTCTTGTTTCCATCATACCAGACGTCATCAACAGGCTTCCTGGGGTCATTACCAATGGGCTTTGGAAGCTCTGATGAAGAGACATCTTCTGCACCTACTGAAGGTGGAGAGGAAAGCAGGTGTGATTCAACTCTCGTATCAAGTGGTTGGCAGGGCAACCAGGTTTGCCCTGGTTGGCAAGTGGTTGGCAGNTGGAGAGGAAAGCAGGTGTGATTCAACTCTGGTATCAAGTGGTTGGCAGGGCAAGTCATGGTCACACTCCTCTGCTGTCCTTTGCAGAAACTGTCCATGAAGCCCCTGCCTGGGTTTCCCCTCTATCACCTGCTCTGCAGGGATTTGCTGTATGTGAGTATAAGGGCTAAGGGACTGTTTTTTTCCTCCAGTGTTTTGGAGAACTGGAAGTTGAGTGAGACAAGAAAAAAGTAGGAGAATTACTGCCTAAAGCCCCATGTATGTATTGTTTTAATTACAAGGGGCTGACTTAGGAAATGTTTGTCAAACACCTTGAAATGTGATAGCCCTTCCAGTGTCACAGTGACTGTGTGGTTCCCAGAAGAGGTTTGGCAGTCCTAAATTGCAGAAGTGGGTTTTGCAACTGGAAGTCAGGGAGTGATGCTGGAAGTAAAACAAGAAGTGGAATCAGCAGCACAAACATTTTGGACATTGCTGTCCTAAATAGTTCATCAAAAGACCTCGTACTTGGATTAGTTCAGCCAGTTGAAATATAAAAATGCACGTTACAATGTTGTTGACATGGAAAAAGCTGTGAAATATTATTGCATAAAACTGTGAGTCACAACCTTTAATGTGTTTTTACAGTGTTGCCTGTAGCTTGATTGCACTTGCTGCTGATAGTGTATTATATCTTCTTATATCTTCATTATTACACAGGTATTAATTTAATCAGAGATAATAAATGAAACCTCTGGAATTAATTACAGGTTGTAACAGTTTTGTTACTTTACTAGAGCAGGCGGGGAGACAAAAACAGGTGGACCCATAAACATTAACTGGCTTTTGCAATCCAGTCATTACAGGAGAAACATGATGAAGATTAAATTACCTGGAAATGGAGCCGAGAATGCTCGGGCATTTCCACAGAAGTTCTTGGTGTAGAAGACCTTGACTACCTTTGCCGTCTCCTGGATCCTTTCAAACCCAAATGCATCTTGTGTTTGAATCTCTTTAAAAAATCTAAGCTTAAGAATTGCTTTTGCAGATTCCTGGGATCTGATATGTCCGGCAGGAGGGGTCTTTGCGGTGTGGTTTCAATGGAGGCATGCTGCCAGGAGTTGGGAGCTGCGTGTGAATTACCGTGATTTCCCTTTGGGCCCTCTCGTTTCTGCCAAATTTGAAGTGGACTTTCTGCAAGTGAGAAGCAAACATGGCCCCTTTCCAACAGGACAATGTCTGGGAGGGTGTCTGACGTGAAAAACTTCGCAGAGGAGCTTTTCAAAGCATCTTAAAAATCCCCTCTTGTAGGGGATTTCTTGTAGTGAAGACAGTCATTAGCTGGGCATAGAAGGCAGAGGGCATCTTACCTGGTTGCCTAATCTTTCTGATCACAGAGTTACATTAGAAAGTAACTCCATCTTACCTAAAATGATTCATCTTATACTATTTCTAAAATGCCTCTAGCCCCTTGGTACACTATTCAGCACTGTAAAAAACTTCCCGGTCAGCAGGATTTGCTTAGTATTTAATCTAACCTTTCCTTTTTGAAAAAAAAAAAAAAATAAAAAAAAGATCTCTCACTGCTTTTAGTGAACTGCTTTTTAAACACAATAAATGCATCATCTTCTTTGTGTTTAACACACTGATACTTGTAGGCAGCTATTTTGTGCTCCACTTCAGTTGTCACTTTCAGCCGAGGTACACATATATCAGACCCATAAAATCCGAGCTCCCATGTCAGCTTTAAACCCTTAATCATTTCTGTTATTCTTTTCTTAAGCTGCCTCTGCTAGATCTATGTCCTTCAAGCGCTGAAGTACTCTGAAATTAATATGATATATCAAGAATGGTCTCTTTGGACTTCTGTAGAGGAGGACTGTTATCTACCTGGTCTGTGATGGGGATTTGTCTCCACGATGCAGGAAATATAATCCTATGTTACATGGAAAAGCTGGCAGTCTCAGCAGTGGGGGATTTTGAATTTTAAGGGTCCTTTCAAAGGTGACCGTGTGCCTGGAGCAGTCAATGGTGACCATGTGCCTGGAGCAGTGTACTGAGGGCTTAAAGCTGCTGCTGCATGCTGACCAAGAGTGTCACCACATCTCCTTAGTTCGGTGTAGGTGGGTGATGAGGTCTTTTCAAAATCTGGCCATGTATCAATATGGAGAATCTGAAGATTTGTGGCTTCAGTGCTTCAGAAAAATCCCTTCCCTGCTGTCAGAGTGCTCAATGGTTTTCAGCCAGAGGGCTGCGCACCTCCATGTTGGCGGGTGGCTTCAAGGGGACATGCCACTAAGAAAAGCAAATACGTTGATGCCTGCTGACAACTGGTCTACAGGAGGCTGAAGACGTAGTGGAAAACTTTGGGGGCTGCAGAAAATAAAGGGTTGAAAACAGCAGCTGTTGATTAATCTCTGTGAGGCTTTTTTTTTTTTGTCCTCTGGAGTAAGTATATTTTAGGTTTTTTTCCCTAGATGTATTAGCCACCAGTTTGAATTTCCGATGTTATATTTGGTAATGTGTATTATTTCCCTTAGCACCCTACACATTATTTCTCTGCACTCACTGCTGCCTCTAGTACATCCAAACTTGGGATCATCTGGGAGTTTCATCAACGGTGTCTTGGGAATCAAATTAGCTCACTGATTAGGGCTTTTTCAGACACTAATAAAGACACAAGGTAAAGACTCAAAACTGAAAACATGGAGATGATTGGACTGTGCACCTGCAGAATGCTACCCGAATTCCAGCTAATTTGTTGCTATAAGTATAAATAAATTAAGCTACATCTTTAGGCTCTCATTTAATGATAAACACAAATTAATCTTCCTACAGTCTCCTGCCTGAAATATCAGCCTATTTCTTTTCCTGAGCCCAGGACGTGCATTTTCACCCTAATTTTCCTACAGTCACAACATGACTAAAGAACTAACCTATCCAGAACACTTTAATAAGTAAGAGTTAGTTTTCAACTAGTTTAATTAATACAATTCACTATAGGAGGTCTGGTTGGCAGGAGAGCACGGACAATCCGTTTTGGTGGCAGCCCATATCAGCTTCAGCCATGCAACTGCAAACCTCGGGGCCCATCCTACAGAATTCCATGCTCTCCTAAGTACGTTCAAGCATCACCAGCCCCCTCAGAGGGTTCAGTACCCTCCGCAGAGGGCCAGGCAGGCAGGAGACCCAAACCACCGCTGTTTCCTGCCTATGAAGGCATCACTCATTTTATGCACATGAGGAACCCGCCTTGCCCGAGCATCTCGGTGACATCCAGAATAAAAATTATCTATGTGCTTGATGGGGGGAACAGATGAAGCCCGTGCCTCCCCCCTGCGCCCTGTGCAGTATGTATTCTGTCTCACAGGTACTCAGGGTCTCTGCAGTTTATGACAGTCTCCACAAAACTGCTGTTTATTCCAGGGACGATGGATGCTATGCTGTAACGTAGTCTGAATGGCAGACTCCTTGCCTTCTGCTATTTGGGAATGATACATAAATAACCCAAACACATTCATTTCAGAGCACATGTTAAGGGTGGCAGAAGGCCAGAAACCTAATTTTCTTTCAGTTCTTTCCTTTCAAATACATCTTCCATTCTTTCTAAAGCTGTTTTTCTCCTGCCTGCTAACCTTAAGTACTTTTACGCAATTGAGTAAGATAGTCCTATCTTCTCCAGACTATATCAGAGAACATACAAAAAGGTGTGTAACTTCTCACAGCACGCTGGTTTTTTTCTAATAATCTACTAGATTCCTGTCCTCCCTGGTTTTATTTACCTGTCTAGACAGCAGAATTATAAAACTATTGCCTCACAGGAGATTTGGGAAGATCCTCAGATCATCCAAATCCTGTTCAAATACTGGCTGTGGAAATAGCCAGTACGTTGCTGCAGGACTTTCTCCATGAACATAAACATTTTGTTAACTGTTGCCAAAGATTATCTAGTTAGCAGGTAGCTTAGCAGGTTAGCTGCGCCATTTGGTGATGAGACATATACGTGTGGGGTCTTTTTTCATGGAATCATAGAACCATCTAGGTTGGAAGGGACCCTTAAGATCATCAAGTCCAACCATTAACCCACCACTGCCAATACCACCACTAAGCCATGTCCCTAAGCACCATGTCTACATGTCTTTTAAAGACCTCCAGGGATGGTGACTCCACCACTTCCCTGGGCAGCCTGTTCTAATGCTTGATAACCCTTTCTGTGATGAAATTTTTCCTAATATCCAATCTAAACCTTCCCTGGCACAACTTGAGGCCATTTCCTCTTGTTCTATCACTTGTTACATGGGAGGAGAGACCAACCCCCACCTCGCTACAACCTCCTTTCAGGTAGTTGTACGGAGCGATAAGGTCAACTTGGGCCAACTTGAATGTGGCTACAAAGCCTGTGACTCTGAAGGAGTGCTGTTGGTGGGGTTCAACCAGAAGTGTGTCCCAAAATAGAATTAACAGAGGAAAGTGTGCATGGCACTGATCCTGAAACCAGCTGCTTACTCTTTGCTAACTCTCAAGCTCAAAAGCACCTCAAAGGTCAGGATCTGCTTGGTCCTCTTCTCAATTACGTCTCAAATCAGCATGCCCAAAACCCAAGGTTGAATGTAAAAAATGCTCCAAAACCAGTAACAGAAATTAGTATTCAAATATCTGAAAAGGGAAGAAATATTCACCATTTCACTTCACCAGGCATTTAAACTTTCAAGACTTACATGTCTTCAGGATTGTTTTGGGGGCAGGGGAAACCTCTGAGCTATTCTTATCCTGAAAGAGCATTTTAAATAACCCCTTCTTACGCTCTCATTAATTTTTAAACACATTGTTATGTGGTTGTCCATCATCTCTTCCTTTTAACAGCTTTTATTTTTATATCAGACAAGTAGTATGCTTACAATGCTTGCTTGCTATTCTATGTATGGAAATGAAATCATTGCTTTACATCAAAATTGTGAAGAACGCAGCTCACACAGTGTTTACTAAATTGCAGCTGAGTACAGAATTTTGCCTGCTAAATGTTCCCACTGGCAGCTGGAAAACCAGTCCACATGGTCACCTTCCAAATCCCAGTTAATAATTACTGCTGGCTGCGCTAAGTAGCGCAGTGCAGCATCAGTCCCTTTCGAAGAGCTGGGAAGTTCATAACTCACATAACAATGGGTTGAGCTCGGTAAAGCGAAGCTTGGGTCGCTTTCCATCATCAGCGTTCTCTACTGAGAGGGATCTTTGCCCAAATTACGAGTACGTGATTTAACCCACAGTGACTGGGGTCTTTAATCCAAATGAAGAGGGTGTGAGCTGTAGCTGCCTGCTACTGCAGGGGTTATAAAGAAACTATTTAATATTTGCTGTTAATTGGAAGTGGAACGTGACTGAGGAAAAGTACAGTGGTCATGCTTTAACAGCAATCTGGGTTACTGAAAATGTAAATAAAATACAGTGTCAGAGGATTATCGACGTATGGTGCTGCAGCAGTAACCATTGGTGCAGGTTCACAAACAATCCTACCGACAGCTCAACCACAAGCAGGGCCTGATTATTTCTTAAATGAGAAAAAACCCCCAAAAAACAACAAACCAAACACCAACAACCCCAAAACCCCCGTAAAATTAAAATTCCGACTTTTCCGTTGAGGTACGAAGTTTCAAGCCCTGGCATTCAAACATCAAAGCAAGTAGCTGCGGGCTCACGCTTTAGGCTGCGATCCAGAGGGAAACAGGAAAGCAGAGCCCCCCCCCCTCCATCGCAGCCAGGGCACCCTTTCCTTCCCGCCGCCCCCGGGCGGGGGTGCGTGAGACACAGACCCACGGATGGGGGCGGGCACCCGTGGGGCACAGTACCGAGCGTGCCTTGCACAGGACCTGGGGGGGACGGACCCGGGGGCCGGATCCAGACGCTCCCCGCTGTGAGAAGGCGGGTGCCGTCGGGCACCGGGCTGCCGTCCGCCCGGCTGCAGTGCCGCTGGCGGGGGGGGCACGGCAGGACCCCGGGGTGCCGTGGGAACCCCAATGTGGCGTGTGTGGGGCTCGGGGCGCCGCGGGACCCCACGAGAGGGAGAACCGGGACCTCTCTGCCCCTCCCTCCGACCGGATCCCGCTCCACCCCATCCCCATTCCCCCCCC
>VUYV01000816.1:0-106252 GCA_008711295.1 Anarhynchus alexandrinus | reverse complement strand
GGGAGGCGGGAGGGGGGAGAGGAGAGGAAAGGAAGACTCCGAGCCGGGGAAAGATGTGGCTGAAGCCCGAGGAGGTGCTGCTGAAAAACGCCCTCAAGCTGTGGGTCACGCAGAAGAGCAGCGGCTACTTCATCCTGCAGCGGCGTCGGGGCCACGGGGACGGCGGCGGCCGCTTCACGGGTACCTGCTGGGGCCGGGGGGGGACACGGGACGGGACGGGACTCGGCGGGGCACTGGGCCGGGGCCGGGCGGTGGGTTCCCCCCCTCCCCCCGGTTTCTTCTCCGCTCTGCCCCGCGGGAACTTGTCCCCGCCGGTGGTGGGGGGGGACCCGCCGGTGGGGCGGGAGGCGGGAGCGGCCTCTTTGTTCGGCCCGCGGCGGGGTCCCTCGCCGGGTCGGCTGGGCTCGGCTTGGAACGGCACCGGCTCGGCTCGGCACAGCTCGGCACGGCTCGGGGGACAGCGCCAGGCGGGGCGGGCGGGGGGCTCCGCCGGCCCGGGTCATCGCGGTTCCCTCCTCCCTCCCCCCGTCGCGGGTGATGCGGAGCCGCCGCCGGCCGGGCCGTGGGGGCGGCCCCGGCTCCCCCCGAGTTTGCTGCGGGAGCAGCTTCGTGCTTCTGTACCCTTGAGCCAGTTTGGTTTCCCCTCTTCCTCTCCCCCCCCGCCGGTGGCTTTCTTAATCGTGACTGCGGGTGAGCTCACAACCCGTAAGCCGCGGTGCGGGGCAGCCGGGGGACTCGGGGGTCCGCGGGGGACCCGGGCGGGCGGCGGGTCCCTGGGGCCGGCGGTGGGAGGTGGAGGGACGCCGGGGGGCTGCTGGTGGCACCAAGGCTGGGCTGTCCCCCCCCCACCCAGCCCGGCCGCGAACTGCACTGAGGCTTGTGTGTCGTCCCCCCACCCTTTATGTAGTGGAGGTTGTACAAATACGTACAGGAGTTGAGACTTTTGGCCGAGACATACATTACGGGGAGGGGGTTGTCAATGTAGTGGTGTGGTAAGGTGGGTTCTGACTTTTATCTATTTCTTTTTTGCATTAATTACGCTACTACTCGTGTGGCTGTTACGTCCATGCGGCGCTCCGGGCGCCCGTCGCGAAGGCTGTGTGTGTGTGGAGAAGAAGGATCACGCTCTGCCCTCGCAACACCAAAAGCTCTGTCAATAACTCAAGCGAGAACGTTGTGTTTAGGCTTCGCTGACGTTGTAGAGTAACGGAGGAAGGGATCTGGGCCAAGCTTTTTGGTTCAAAGGCATCAGCAGCTGAATTCAAACGCGCAAATACTGTGGAGAAATAAGACAGTTTAACAGTGTAATTCTTACTCGAAAGCAGATGAGGCTGTTTTGTACCTTTCAAAAATCAGAATTTTTAATGGTGGCTTACATATTTGAAAGGATGGTTGGGTATTTTCAAAGGCAGTATTTTCTGCGCAGTTTAAGAAGCTACAGTGCCACGTTTGGTATCTATTTTATTAAAACCTTTTGCTCCCAAACAGTTGACCGTTGCCACTTGATAATAACTGCTTTCTGGATGATTCCTCTTTTTAAATCAGAGCTTGTCCTGGCTGTGGAGTCATAAAGAGCACAGAACTTAATTGTGGCTTGGTGGATCCCCTGTTATCAATGTATTGCTAATGAAATGCTGGCCCTGGTAAGGTTAATGGAAGTTTTGCCAGCGAGTTTGAACAGACCTTTACTCTCCCATTTTCCCCTGCCCCCTGTGAGGAAGTCATAGGCCACTCTTTTGTGATTGTAAGGACGATGTGGATTAATTTTCAGAGTTAAAAATAGCCGTTTACAGCTGCTTGATTTAGGTCCAGGACAATCATGAGGTTCAGATCCACAAATGTTAACTCCTCGTGCCTGAGCTTTTCACAGCAGAAATCTGCAAGCTTAAACCAAACCAACTGCTTTTCTCTCTGGTTAAGTTTCAGGTGAATCATTTTGCTGAATCTACAGTGCACAGGCTTGCACAGATCTCTTTTGGCTGGCAAAAGGAAAGCCGCTCCTGTCTCAGACAGCCTTTTCCAAGGGAACTGTAAATTCTCACAGTCTCTTAAACCATTTGGAAATGTTTGTATTTAAAAGGGCTTAGAAATTAGAGTCCTATAACCAAAAAGCAAGTGTGTGGGAGCATTAAGCGTAGCTGGAGTTGGACGGATAGCTTAAATTTTTTTTCCACAGTTTTCAGTTGGGACGAGTGAGATGGAGATCTGTACTGAGAAGCAGTTGGGCTTTGCTGGTAACTGTTTGCTTTTGGTGCAAAGTTTACCTCCTGATTCTTGCTTTATGTGACTGTAGAGACTCTTTATTAGTACCTGCCTTTTCCAAACTGACAGATACAAAGGGCATTTAAGCACAGCCGTATTTCAGAGTGTGGTCTGCCGAGCTGTAGAGCCGTAAGTTAGAAGATTTTGTTTGTTTTACTGGGGAAGCAAAGCTTAAGTGAGAACAATATCCATATCTGTTTTCTTTTCCCTTTAGTAACTTAAGCCCTGGCCAGCCGCAGTTTGGTTTGATGGAAAGGTACTTGTTTCAAAGATGTGAAGGTCCTGTACACGAAAGCAGGTGCCATGTAAAGGAGAATCTCATAGCTCCTCCAGTGAGGAGGAGGAGGTGGCTGTGTATCCTCAGGCTGTGTTAGACCCAGGTGGGATCAGCAGAACAAACCCCCCCAGGAAACTAGATTTCATAAGTAAAGACCATAGATGAGGCAGCGGACTACCTGTGACATAATTTGCTTTAAACAAGGTGGAAGGGTGCGACGCCTGAGCTGCCCTGGTGCGTGTTACTACAACGTGGCATTTGCACTGAACCTGTGTGAGGACATCTGTTTTATGGCCCTATTCTCATATTTGCATGTCTTTTTTCTTCTAGGACACTTCTTTCTCCTTACCAGGGCATTTTATCCATTTCGTAAGAGTAAGTTAGCACAGCTGGAGGGTATATTTTATGTGGATTTGGTTGCTGAAGGATGGGCTAGAGAAGATCTCTTGCACAAAAGCGCTTTTCTTCCGTGTCTACGTTTGTTTCTTTGAGTACTGTGTTTCAGTCAGACTCTGAGCAGATGTTTGTGAGAGAGAGACTATATTTACTGCTGTTATTTAATTTGCGTCCTAGGGCAGTTACCGAATGCACGCTGGGCTTGCAAGCAGCGGGTGCAAAAAATGATGGAGGCTGTGTTTAACTCTTCATTACCTGACCAGTGTCATTCTGGTTTCTAACTTCCAGAGGGATATGCTTTTCAAGTAAATGTTTAACTTGCCGCTTTACCTGGATCCCTTCTTGAGAGCTCTGATGGATCAGAGACTTAGGAAAGAAATTGATAATGTTTTAGAAATACTTTCCAGAAACTGAATTATAATTTTTAACTACTAACTAATTTTAAAACTAAGTATAGATTTTTTTTTAATGTTATTTAGCTCAGCAATTTCTGTTGGTTCTGTGTTTTTTTTTTTCTCCTAATTGGAGACCTCTTTAGCTCTCCCTTCAAAAAGACTTGTGATGTAGCCATGATTAACAGATCTAAGTTGATTTGATTTGGTACTTGCCAGTATCTTTGGTTCTGAGGTTGCATATTAACGATAAGCTTGAGATGCCATCAGTAGTCAAAAATACTGTCAAATCCCTTATGGTAGAATAGTGTAAGATGGTTTAGCCTGTAAGTGAATCAGTACTTTCATTTTTATTAGGGGATGTTGAAAGCTTCATTCACCTTCCTGTCTGATTAGATTAGTTTTGTGCGTTTTGACAGCAAAACTGCTTGTGCTGGGAGGTGTTGGGAATGATTTCATCACGGGCGCTTGGGCTGAGAGTAGCTTTTCCCTCTTCCCAAGCAGCTAGCTTTGCAGTTGCTGTTTACACAGTACTTCACATTTAGTATATAAATGTGTACTTCACATCTTAGTATATAAAAACCTACTTAGGATTCTTTTAAATCCTTGTGAATATCCCCTTTTTTATAAATAAGGTTAAATAAAACTTTAAAGTGAACTCTTGTTTCAAGCAGCTTTTTGTCTTTACTTTTTGAGATACAGTGCTTCCTTAGCTTGTTGCTTGAAGTAGATCAACAAAAGATTATGTTTTGTTTGTTTTACCAATGTTTTTAATTTAGTTATGATATCTCCCCCTACTATTCTTCCAGCCTCTGTTTTCAGCTCAGGGCACTTTCCAAGCTGGATGTGATCTTATATCATTTGCAACTCACAGGGGATGAACATTTTCAAAATAAATTAATTTCTCCTTCAGCTTATGTAAACCTTTATGGTTTACAACTTTAAATATAAGATAATACAGTAGCGAAAAGAAGCATCTTCTGTATATGAATCTGAACCTTATTATTCCTTTAGTAAACATAAATGTGGTAGGCATGAGAAATACACTTTGGTGAGCTATATGCCAGCAACTGAGTAAACACCCATCTTAGAATTTTATGTTTTCTTTTAAATAAAATTCTTGCAGGGAAATAGCTTTCAAACTGATATATAGAGCACCTCTTTGTTGTGAAAGGAGATCTGACTGCTTACATGATAAGGCTCTCTTCCTTATTTTACTCTTGCCTGGATTTTAACTTTTTAATGCATGCAGGAAAGATGACTATTGATAAACTTTATGTCCCTTTTCTGGAAATTAAAAAACAAAAGATCTTTTGCTGTTCTTTCATGCTTTCCAGTTCAGACAGTACTGTAATCATTGTAAACACATCACCTTTTAGTGGCCCTGTGCATCTCCCAAGGTGTGGGTAAATAACAGAGTCTATTTCAGAGAAAGGCAGTGAGGGGACCACAGAGGTTGAGGGTTCCCGCTACTCAGATGGGGAATCCGTATAGATTGCCCCTGTTCATTACGCTGTAGCAGGAGAGGGTCAAAAATATGGTGAAGACTTGGATTTTTAATAGAGAATGCAAACGGGTATCGCCGTAAACTTCTTTACCTTTTGGAAGGGTGAAAAGCAAAGTGAGCAGCATATTAAAAGATCTGTCCCAATACAGTCTTCAAAACAGCTTGCCTCCTAAAATACATCCAAGATACCAAGTTACTGATGAAGGCTCAATCTGACCTCTAATAAAAAAAAAAAAAGAATAAGAAAAAGAAAAAAGGCTTTTATTTTAAGTGCAGCAGATTGATGAGAGGAAGATTCCACAATAATGATGTTAATAAAGGATATTGGTAGTGCTGACTGTCTGCATTCATGATTTTGTTTTCTTAAGGAAGAGCTCTCTTACACAAGGAGAGGGGGAAATCCAGATACTTTACTGAAAGCTTGGACTCTTGTCAAAACGTTATCTAGCCTTGCCCACAGCTGGAATTCAGATCAGCAGGTTTTTTTGCCCCCTCTTTTCTTTTTTTTTCCTCCTTATTTTACAGTAACTCTTTTTTAAGGAGAATGCATGCTTGTAAGCTCTTTCCCAAGAGAGTGGCGTCTCCATCAGAGTGTTTGGCCCCGTGGGAGGCATGAGCTGGAAGGAGGGATGGGAGCAGGAGGCATGAGCTGGAAGGAGGGATGGGAGCAGGAGGGCTGGGCTCCTACTTGCAACGCTGGGCACCCCGAGTCCCGACTCCCAAGCTGTGCGTGATGCTCAGGCTCCCTCTGCTTGGCTTTCTGGGGTGGGTTTCCTGCTCCTAAGGCACCGCTGAGATGGCTGAGGTGCTCGTGTTGAAATGCTAATGTTGTGTTAAATACTGATATTAAAGACGAGGATGTACCTGTGCGTGGGGAGAGGGGTCTGGGTTATGTCTGCTGAGAGACTGACCACCAGCTTGCGCAAAACTAATCCAGTGAACAGCTACAACAGGTTTTCATTTATCCTGTTGTGGAGGCCAAACAGCACAGGAAAAGGCAGGAAAATCACAGCATGGTTTGGGTTGGAAGGGACATTAAAGATCATCAAGTTCCAACCCCCCTGCCATAGACAAGGACACCTCCCACTAGACCAGGTTGGTCAAAGCCCCATCCAGCCTGGCCTTGAACACCTCCAGGGATGGGGCACCCAAAACTTCTCTGGGCAACCTGTGCCAGTGCCTCACCACCCACATCATAAATAACGTCTTCCTTATAAAATAATTGAGTGTGTCTGTGGTGGCAGGGTTTAACTAACGCTATATTGGTCTCTTCAGCGTTATTTACAGCACCCACCGAAAATGAGAGAGACGTTTTTTATATTGCCTCAAGTAGTGCCTTGTGTCTGGGTGATTTATGGGGCTGCAGCAGCAGGTTGCGTCCCACCTTCTCGTCTGTTTTCAGGTGGAGAATGGTTTCAGGTATTTTCACTTGTAACATGAGAATTGAAGCATTTGGCTCTTTGGCCTTCGGGGCTATAAAAATAGGCTGGGCCCGAGCGGGGTTGATGGCAGAGGGCTGAGATAAGCAGCTGCGAGAGCCCTGCTGCGGCAGCGCGCCCGCCTGGGGAAATGGCCCGCGGGGAGGCAGGGGTGAGGAGACATCACCAGTGCTTCAGGGCTGCGGCACCATTTCTGCCATCCCGGGAGAGCGGGTGCACGGTTCAGCTCACTTCTCTTTCCCCAGTTGTGGTCTTTCCCTCCCCACGCAGTGGTCTCATGCTGGAGCAATATTTCGGCATCACACCCAGGGATACCAGAGTCACGGGGACCGCGGGACCTCCGCAGTGAAATGCCCAAACTCCCCTCGTTTCTCATGTCCAGCCACCTCAGAGGAATAACGATTAAATGATTAAACAATTTGTTTCAATTAGTTTCTATGTGCCAGATTGGGAAAACAAAAAAAAACCCAACAACCCACCACCACCAAAACCCAATTTACCTAGTGGCAGTATTTGATCTGGTAAAGCCTGTGTTGGAAGTAATGTAAGGGCTTGAATGTTGGTATTTTCCCCGGGTGAATAAATGCTTGGAGCATTAGGTCTTTATGCTGAAATCTAATGTCTCTAATGTCGTCTGTGCTTATCTTCAAGTGTGGTGAGCCCTTATCATTACAAAGGAAACACAGCCCTCCTACAGCCCTTGGAGGAGTCCTCCTCCATCCTTTTTCTTACATACTTACCCAAATAAGTTCTGCAACTTATTTTTTGGTGGGGGAAGCCTAATAAGAAATACTCTGTCACGGGTGCTGTATTGTATCAAAACCTGTTTATGTAATTTTGCAGAATTCAGTGAAGACAGCGTGGCTGGTATAAAGCCAAGGCGTTGAGCCGCTGTTGTTAGTGGCCTTGCATAACTGCCAGTGCTCTTATCCAGCAAAAACGTGGATTTTAGGGAGGCCTGAGTGCAAGTAACAACCACTTAAACATCTGAGTTTTGAACTTTTAGAGAAATCAAATCAAGATGGTATGAAAGTCCTAGAGATGTGCCCAAACATTTATGCTGGGGGCCACCACTGGCCAGCAGCAGCTTCATGCTCACTGTCCTGGGCTGTATCCTGCCTTGGTGTGGCTCAAAAGCCTCCACCCTAACCTGTAACACCCAGTGCCTGTGGAATAAGTGGTGCTCTCTGCCTGGGCTCTGGGAGGTGAGGATGAAGACAGGACCAAGGTAGTCCTCAGTGCATCTCAGCTCCGGGTCTCGCCTTGGGATGCGGTCACCAGTTAAGGCTCCTAGGTGGTGAGGTGGTTGAGGCCATGTGGGAGACAGCTTCTTAACCCCCCGTCCCTCTCTCAGGAGGGACATTGCTGCTGTGGAGAACTTCAGAGATGCCGCACAGAGCCAGGCGAGCAACACCTGCTATTTGGAGTGCTCTTTTGGCAGGCTGAGGTTGTCCGGGTTGATGTGAAAACCACCTTTCTGCTGCAGCTGGAGCACAGGGACGGTGGGGGGCTGGGGACATCCACGTGTCCCTCCCTGTGTTCTGCTGCCTGGTGGTGGGCTGCTCGTTCAGCCAGATTGCTCGCCTCCTCTAGCGCGGCTAATTGCTACCGCCATGTCTATTGTGAGACTCTAATTGTTTGCAAATCATTGCGAGATGGAGGAAACTATGTGAAGCAGCGTAATTAGGATTCAGGGTTTGGAGTGCTTCTCTGCCTCAGAGAGCCGAGATTAATTCTGCTTTATTGAAGCTGTTAGTTCAATTTCACTGTCCTAAAAAAAAAAAAAAAGCCAACTTTATTTTTATGATCATCTGAATTGTTTGATTTGCTCTTTTCTCCCAATTCGCATGCCCGAACAGCTTAGAGTGCCTCTTGCAGCTATTAACTCTCGTTGTGAAACTGCATCCTCTGGGAAGCAACCTGTACTGCTGTTAGCTCCTTCCACTTCCCGGGAAGAGCTTTCTCCTTTTGGGTGAAGTGTTGGTTTTGTCAGACCACTGCTTTTGCTTCCTGGGCTTGTCTTTCTTGTCCTTCTGCATGTCCCCCAGAGTGGCCACTGAGCAGTTCCTGTAGTCCCTGCAGACCGCATGGTGCCACCACTTTTCTGACCTTCAGAAGTGCCAGGTGCTTGCGGCCAAGAGCAGCCTCAGCTTTGGAGGAGCTGGGCATCTTGGCAGACTGGTTTGGGTCCTGGTACTGTGGTCGTCCTCTGCCTGTTTTCTCAGAAAGGGAGCACCTCTCCTATGAAGACAGACTGAGAGAATTGGGGTTGTTCAGCCTGGAGAAGACAAGACTCTGGGGAGACCTTATAGCAGCCTTCGAGTACCTAAAGGGGACCTACAGGAAAGATGGGGAGGGACTCTTTATCAGGGAGGCTGAAGCTGTTCCCCAGGATGCTGGAGACACAGGCTGGGCTCTGTCTTCTGTGTGACCCCTTTGGTTTTGGGGGAGGGGGTGTAAGCACTTGATTGGGGATGTTCAGGGCTGTGGCACGTAGGTGGGCTGAGGTGCCTCCTTGCACGCATCTGGCCGGCTGGTCCCCAAGTTTTAAAAGTGCTATCTGAATTTCTTATCAACTAATTGCGGACACCGCTTGTTATTGCTTCTTTGAACTACGTTGACCTTCACTCTTTGCTTTGTAATGAATTTATGAGTTTGCGTTAAACAAAAGATCCTGGCTGTGGGGACCAGATGTCTTCTTTAAAAATGAAGTAAAACTATAAGGATAACGTTGCTCAGTATTGTGGTACTGCAGGCTTCCTTGTCACTTAGCCTTAGATTTAACTCTGCTCCCCCCTCCCCCCAAAAAAAACCACAATAGCAGCTTTGCCCTTATTACCTTTTTGTTTTATTTTTTAAGGATTTTATGAATTTGTTGGTCCCAGACTCCTAAGCGATCAGTCCAAGTCCCTCTGCCTTGCAGCATGGCTTAGCTGCTGAAGTGACCACCCCATTTATGGGAAGGCATTTGAGTACTGAAAAATTTCCCTGTAAGGCCTTTAAAATGTGATGGAGGTAAGCAGAAATCGTCTTGCTCGATGTAGAAGGGTGCCTTAATTCATGTGCTGTTGAGCCAGGCATAATTGTTAGTGCCTTGGGCTGTCTCTTGAGTATTGTCCTAAAAGGTGGAAATAATAGATAGTTTTTCAGTTCCAGTTTTTAATTTGAGTTCAGCTTTAATTATCCACTGTCCAGTGTCTCAGAAGTTTAAAAGAATTTTTAAAATACCACGTGGATAATGAACACTGATCCGGGAAAGGAGCCTGCATTCTTTAGTTTGAAAGATATGGTATGTTTAGTAGAAATTGGTGTTAGATTAACTTACTGTAAACATACTCCTTTTTCTAGATTAGTTATGAACATGACACAGGATAACTTGTAATGGGATCTTTTGTCTTTCTGGGGGCGTGTAAGGAACCATGGGTTTAAAGGTGAAGAGCAGTGCATTCATGATAGTTCATTTGAGAACCTGATCGTTATAAAATCACAGAATCACAGAATCACAGAATTTTCAGAGTTGGAAGGGACCTCTAGAGATCATCTAGTCCAACTCCCCTGCTAAAGCAGGATTGCCTAGAGCACATTACTCAGGACTGCATCCAGGCGGGTCTTGAAAATCTCCAGAGAAGGGGACTCCACAACCTCCCTGGGCAGCCTGTGCCAGTGCTCTGCCACCCTAACTGTAAAGAAGTTTTTCCGTGTGTTGGAACGGAACTTCCTATGTTCCAACTTGTGCCCATTGCCCCTCGTCCTGTCATTGGGAACCACTGAAAAGAGTCTGGCTCCATCCTCCTTCAACCCACCCTTTAGATACTTGTACGCAGTAATAAGGTCTCCCCTCAGCCTTCTCTTCTCCAGGCTAAAGAGTCCCAGCTCTCTCAGCCTTTCCTCATAAGGGAGATGCTCCAATCCCTCAATCATAATATCCTTGACTTTTTTTTTTTTCTGTGAAGAAATGCTCAACAGGTTCATTGTGCGTGATACCCTGTTTGCATCCCATTTGGTTACAGATTGATCTCTGTAAAAGGGAGACAGCTCCTACCTATTGCAGAATTTGAAGCAGTTCCTTGCTAACTTTTATACTTGAGTTTATTTGTATCCGTAATACACATGTACATTTGATAAAAATCAAGCAATTAGAAGTACAACACTTGTTTCACTTTGAGATATTCCAATTTCCAGTGTTGAAGCAATAAAATATGTACAAAAATAGGTGTTTCAGTGACACAAAAATACTGAGTAAGGTGTGGGATTTGTAGCGAGTTTTCCAGATTTGTTTTATAGACTTAATTCTGAAAAAATATAAATGGATGGATTTCTATCTGAAATCCACCTTACAGCTAAAGTAATCAGATTTACTGAGGAGAAGCATATCATTTCAGTAGAAGCGTGTCCTGTTCCACTTCTTCTGTCCTCTACTCCATATTTGTCAGAAGTATACGTTACACTCGAAACCTGCGTATCGATTTTCGCCTGGAAATATTCTTTCTGCATGAAGAAACTTGTACCTGTCGAGGAACCTGCGATGTTCTGTCAGCGGTATTTAGCAGAAGGCTTTGCAAACCTACGTCTGCAACTTGCCTTGGTGCAGTTACGGCTAACTGCTCTCCTGAAGTACTTCTGCCTCTTGGGAGGTCAAAAAGGAGACGAGAAGTTGGTGGAGTGGCTCGTTAAAGGGAAGGAGGTACTCTGAAGTTCAAGTTCCCCAGCAGAATCTTGTGCCACGTAGATAAAAAAAAAAAAGAGGCACAAAATGATAGGAATTTTGGGAAGGAAGACAGTGTAACAGTTCTCTCTTTCCCCCCCTCTGCTTCTGTTTCCTTTTAATTTTTGACTGTCCTGTAGGTATAAATGGTTTCACTGTTGCCTGTGATAGAGGTCTGCTGCGTCCTGACTGAAGGCATGCTAATGCATCGACATGTGAGCAAGAGACCCTTTGTATAACTTACATGTACCTGAGAGCCAGAGAGCCTTTTATTTTGTAAACAGACCCTATTTTATAAGAGCCCCCTCCATGGCACAAGCTTTTAGGGCATTTTATTAGAAAGGTGCTTGCTCGCAAGCTAGGTATTTTTCAAAGCATGTTTCAAAATCAGTGTACTGTGTAAAGTTTCTTGTTTCTTTGTTCACGGATTTTTAGGTTGTTTATTTTTCGATACTTCAGTGAGAAGCGTGACACAAGTGTTATGGTTCGAAAGTTACCCCAAATGAGTATGAGGCAACTCGCACTGGAAAAAAAAAAATGCCTCTAGGTTTAGTAATTTTCATGCTACTTCAGTTTCAACTAAATTATCATATTAGGCCTGGGTGTGTGTAATAGCGTTGAATCCTTCTCATGCTCCTGCAAATGCACTCTTAGTAATTCCCTTTTTCCACCCCCCTCTCTGCCCCTGTCAGCCTCTCCGTTGCTTTTTGGCACTTGAGCATCAACTTCACGTGCAGCTGAAGCGCTGCAGAAGTACAGGTGCTGAACCGCAGCCCTGGGCCCCGCCGAACAAGGTTGCTGCTGGGTGTTTGGCAGGCTTGGCTTTAGCACTGCTCGCTTTTATTTCACCCCCACCGCCGTCCCCATGTCCCTTCTGGAGCGACCTGACCGCCAGCCCCCGTAGCAAGAGGACAAGACGCCCGCGTTCTTTTTTTCTTCTCTTTGATTCTTAGTTCTGGCTCCTCTTTGCCGGCCTTAGTTAATATTTTAGCTATGGGTATGTTAGACAAGGGAGGTCATTTTTTTCTTTGCACGGTTGAAGGAGGGAACTTTTTAATAGTTGGTAAGCAAAATGGAAATTGTAAGCAGAAGTAAACAGTGAGAAGAGGAATTGGTTTTTCTGGTCAGTGGTTCAGGAACAGAAAAGGGAATTAATTTTGCACAGGCTGAGAAGTAAAACCAAAATTTTGCAGCTACTTCTGTGCTTTCATGTGTTTTTTTCATGATATCTGGAAAAAAAGGATTTCACAAATCAGATGTTCATTAAGCGTTCTCTTGGGATTTTGGTAGCACTCACTATGCGTTGACTTTTTTCCACGACTTTAGTGAAACGAAAAAGAAATCTTTCTCCTAGATCTATCATCAGGGGGAAACATGCACAGAACTTCGTAAGTTTCTTCTTCTTTTTCCTTCTTGTAATGTCTCAGGTCTTTTGAAATTTGAAAGTTAAACCCTACTTTTGTTCTCTGCACCGTTTGATGCTATCTTTCTTACTTCTTGTCACTGAAGTTGTTGCTCTGTTTGCTGTGAGCACGGATAATTTGCTGCCTTTTCGACTTGGATGACTTTTTGTCTCTCTCTCTTGCAGTTGCAGGACAGCAGTTAGCATTTTCTGATATTATGCATAGTACTGGTCTCCAAATTCAGGTCTCCATTTTAAACAGATGGGTGCAATATCTCGACATGTGTTTAGCTGAGAAGCAAACGGGTGCCGAATAATATCTCACCGTGCAGTTTTAAAACATACTGTGTCCAACTTCTCCTTGGCTTTGAAAGCATTGTCAACGGTGTGTGAGAATGCAAGGAGGAAGTACTTGATGTAATTTTCTTCACTTTCGGAAGGTTTTTGATCCTGTTCCATGTGAGCTTCTTACACCTCCTAGACCAGAAAGTGGTTACACTGCTGCTTTGTTGGGCTGTACTCAAATTAATTAGCCGTGGTTTGTTGTCCAAGGGAGAAGGCATTTCAGATGAGGACTTTGTAGGTCTCATTTAATTGTTTCCATTAATCACTTAAGTGATGGATTGGAGAATGCAATTATAAAAACTGCATGGGGTGCCAAGGGCTGGCAAAACTTTTGGAGGCTGAGAATAGTTCCTTTTGTGTTGGGTTAATGGTGAAGGAACAAAAATACAACAGGTTGGAAAAATTCAATGTCCAACGGGAAAATGTTGTATTCCAGAAAACTTCCTAGATACTCCAGTGGCTTAAGCAAACATGGTAAAGCCATTCCTCGCTGTCTGCCATCCCTCTCCATAGGAGGTTGTGTCTCTGCAGAATATATAGTATAGGGCAATTTGGTATAAAGCTACTCACAAATTGCTATTTGTAGGTGACATAAACCAATTCTGAGTTACTTTAATATGTCAGCTTGCAAATCGTGGTGTTTGAATAACTTTTCCATGCGTGGCTTGGTTCTGCCTGCTGGGGGGAGGTAACGGGAAAGGCCAGCAGCTCCAGCTGGCTTCCAGACTGGAAAGTCTTTTTGGGGGCAGCAACTGCTCCAGCTCTCCAAAATGAGTTTGCCTGTATTTAGCTCAGGTACCGATTTACAGTGGGATACTGTTGCAAGCCTTCTTGGATATGGTGGTGTGTACACAAGGTACGGGAGGTGATTTTCCACTCTTTTTACAGCTAAGACCTTAGTGGTGGTGAGCATCATATCCAGTTTGGAGTGTCATGCTTAAAGATTGGCTGGGGAGATTCCAGTTTAGGCTCAAGAACAACGAACTGTTTGAAAAATGTGACCCATAAGGATGAGATGAGGCAATTGGGGTTTCTTTAGAAAAAGAGAAATCATTAAAAGGTGGGCAACTTTGATAATACTTTTTCGGTATGTCAGACATTAACATCAGAAATGCCTGTGGCCAATTATTCTCCGTGTTCTGGGAAGCAGGATTAATTTCCAGCAAGAAAGTGTAAGATTGTGGTGGTTGGCTTGTTTGTTTGGTTTTTTTTTTTTGCTGTAAGAATACTTCATGAAAATAGTGGAAGAGGCTAGCCAGGGAAGTTGTTGCACCTTGGTTGTGGGAGGTTTTGAAGAACAGGTTAGACAAACACCACTTATGGCATAGGTGTATTTATCCAGCTTCGGAGCGGGGCTGGAACGGTAACTTCCCAAGGTGCCCTCAGGTCTTTCCACTTCAATTCTGTGATTATATACATATATATGAGGCAAAACCAGAAACACAAAGAACTCGATATGCCTTTGATCTTCTAATCTGGTTTGCTTTTTGCATTTTGAGCATCTGTAAACTGCAGGATAAAATGGGGGAAGAATCGTTATCGTTACATGCTGTATTTTAATTTTACGGCTTTAGATGTGAAAAGACTTGCAGGCTACAGAAGTGAAAGTTGGCACTAACTCTGTTTCCCCCCCTTTTTCTTTGCAGGTCGCTTGGTTGGTGCCCTGGATGCCGTGTTAGACTCTAACGCACGCGTTGCTCCGTTTCGAATTTTACTCCAAGTTCCAGGCTCACAGGTTTACTCTGCCATTGCATGTGGTGAGTTATTGAATGGATCAGAAGTTTACTGGGCCATAGCTATTGGTGAGTCACAGACGAAAAACCCCAAACCGATTCTGAGCATGGTCAGTGTCTGCATGTCCAAGAAGCTCAAGGTAACCCCAGCTAGTAGTGTGCGCGTGGAAAGCTATTGCCTATAGCTTGTTTAACAACTGAATTAACCTCTGGTTAAAATCCCAGATAGAAATTATGAAAAAGTGTTAACTATCAACATGAAGTTTCTCTAGAAAGCTTCTTTAGTTGGGGATGTTTTGTGTTAATATTCTGTCTCTTGCAAAGTAGCGTGGTTCTGTTCCTATGCGTATCTTTTCCTACAGTAGTAATAGTTCCTTACAGCAAGAAGCTACTTAGTCTGAGCTGTTACCAGTCTAGTCTTTCACTTCCTTACTATGAAATGTCTTACCACACTTGGTTATAATGAAATATAACTGGAATGTTTGGAAGATACTATATGATTTAGGAGGTAAAGTTGTCAGGGGGGAATGTCTAATTGCCTGGTCTGCTGTGTATTAATCCCTTTTGCAGTGTTTCTGCAACCTCTGAAGGTCGAGCTCGTCTTCAGGAAAGCGATATCGATGTGAATTGCAGCAACCTTGCCATGGCACAGTAAAGGCCATCTGGATGCGCTTCTTCCATTCATCCTGTTCTTGCTTGGCCAGTCTGCAGGGCTGTTCTCGTCCCTTCTGCTCCAGTCTATAAAATGCTACCATTTAAATTTACAGCAGGTTTTCCTTTGGGAATGGTTCCAAGCTGCGCTAGGGGAGGTTTAGACTGGACATTAGGAAGCATTTATTTACCGAGAGGGTAAAGGACCTTCCTAGAGAGGTGGTCGATGCCCCAAGCCTGTCAATGTTTAAGAGGTATTTGACAATAATAACATGCTTTAACTTTTGGTCGGCCCTGAAGTGGTGAGGCAGTTGGACTTTGGACTGGATGATCATTGTAAGTCCCTTCCAACTGAAAATCTATTCTATTCTATTCTATTCTATTCTATTCTATTCTATTCTATTCTATTCTATTCTATTCTATCTTATATGGATCAAGCCATGAAATAGCTAATGTAAGTGTTGATGTGTTGTTGATGGTTTTGACATAGTAGTCCTTTAAATGGAAGGGACAATGTATATATTTGCTCCCTTCTTCTCTACAAGCTCATTCAGCATTTCTTCCTTGGTTCAGCAGAGATCCCTCTGCATTTTCCCCATTAATACTGGGAATTTTTCCCTGTGCCAGATCTGTGTGAAGAAGTTTGCATAAAGTCTGTTTGTCCTATTTTTATTGTGGCTAGGTTTTCTTCATTTTCAATTGCTCTATGCTTTATATCCCTACCCCCCCATCCTTTCTATATTTAAATAATGCCATCTCATGGAGAAACTTAAGAGCTTCATGCTGTTATAGTCCTCTAATGAAGCCAGGTAGCTTTCACTGGAAAAGCAAGCTCAGTTTTACTCTTATGGGCTTCTTGATCATTTGAATATATGTAATATTCCTTTCTGAGACTCATCCTTGCCCTAGCCATGCTCTTACTGCCCACAGTTGGCTTTTTTTTTTTAATGTTAAAGGACCCTTCCAACCCTGACCATTCTGTGATTCTGTGACCTACAAATCAAAAACTTGCCTGGTTGGAACGGTTAAAGATTTTGCTGAGATAAACTTATTTGATTAATATTTTCTAAAATTCTCTTTGGCTTTTCTGAATGGATGCTCAGCCTTGAGAAAATGAGATTTATAGTAACAGAGTGGAAAGCAGAGGGCTCTGTTTTGTATGCTGCGTGGGTAAGACACAGGCGGTTGCCAGAGCTGCACAGAAATGAAGAACCATGGTAGCAGAAGTTCTTTCTGAATAATATCTGTGCTGCGAAACCCTGATGTGAGTGTCCAGGGGAGAGCTGGCGCTGGCAGTAGGAGTCAGAGGAACAGCATCACCCGACCCTTTGCTCAGAAAGCTGGAGGACGTTCCCCACGCAGAAGTGGCCATCGCCCAGCTCTGCGCTGTCTGAGCGAGGGGCTTTGCGCAAACACGACGTTAAGAGTTTTGTTACTGGATTTGGAAGGAGCAGCGAGTCAAATTAAGGTTCCTGCTGTATGGCGAGGAGAAGGAGCAGCTCCAGGAGCTCCTTCCAGTCTCCTGGTGTAACTTCATTAGGGATAGCCATCATGTCATTAGGCAGTTAATTAAAATAACATTTTTCAGTTGTATGTTGGCAGTCCTCTGTTCCAGGAGCTGCAGGCTTAAATGATAATATATGCGTGAGGGTCATATCTGTGTTACAGACTTTTGCAAATCTCCGAGGGCTGCTAGGAATTCTGATCTCTGCCCAGCACAGCTGTTCTGGCAGAGATGTTTTAATCCAGATGGTTAATCATGTTATACCAGGACAGAAAAAAACAAACAACCCACCTAACCTCATGCCTTGGGGTAGATCCACTTAGGACTTTCCTTTCAGAAGGCTTGTGGGTAAAACCCAAGTCCCAGTTAAGTGAAGTAGCATTTGGGAGAGGGAGAGCAACGGGATTGGTGAGAGGTGGGTTTAAAGAAGAGATTATGGGGAGTGAGGCTGTGGGTAGACTAAATATATATTTGGCACAGGCACATGAAGAAGCTGGATAAAAGGTGGAATAAAATTCTGTGTGGAGCACAGGAAGAGGAATAAGGAAGAGATTGGCAATGCTTGGGTGAGATCGCAGGACAGCTTAAAACCATGAAATGGAAATTGGAAATAAAGAAGGGACCTGAAAAGCTGAGGAGATGGCCTGACCAAATAAAAGGGGCAAAGAGATCTTTCAGTATTTGAGCAGAATCCCTAGAGATACCTAAAGGCAGGCAGGAAAGAATTGCAGTAGCCCCCATGGGAGATAGCCACTGCTAGAGCCCAGGCTCAAAGCGGTCCGAGCACTATGGATGCTGCTGTGAAAGGTATCTTGCTCGAGGCTTGTTTCACAAGAGGCAGCCCACCAGCTCTCCCGTACGGTTGGTGTCTTTCAGGTTGCTCAGAAATGAAAATTCAACTCAGTTTTTGCTTTGCGTGGCCATTTCTGTATAAAATTACTGTATTTCTAGTGTTCTTAACCATTGATATAATTTTTTTTCTTTACCTGAAGGGCATTTAAGTGTCTCTTCTTTCATAATTTTTTTTTTTTTATTTAACCTTGTTTAACGATATTTGTGAAGTTCTATCACAAGACCTTCCTGTCAAGGAAATAAAAGCTTGGAAAGTTTCCCTGCCAGTTGGCATTCTGCATGGAAAACAGAACAGAGGAAAGTGGAAAATCCTTAGCTAAATTTATCGGGTTTTTTTGTTGTGAGGCAACATGATGCATCTCTAATGTACACACAAACCAAATTTTGAGATAATGGGTCTTCTATTTTAGATTCATTTTATAATTATATTCATCTGTGATTTGCACGTCTTTTATGGCCAACTACTCTCCCTTCTTCCACTAGCAAGGCATTAGAAAAAGCGAGTTTTGCTGCCTTTGCTTTTTTACCTATAACATTTAATCACTGACCAGTAAGAGCTGGAGGGGACAGATTTTCCCGATTGCCCTGTAAGTTGCCCGTCTTGCTCTGACTTTTCTGTCATCAGGCGATGCAGCGACAGTTCAGTTTCAAGCAGAAACAGCCAAAGCAAATAGGTGGTGACTGAAATATTATTTCTGGAGTTAGTGTGAACACATTACATTTCAAACAATAACAGCAGAACCCTTAAATAAGACCTTGAATAAGAAAACCTTAAAGATTTGAAAGTCTTTATTTGTCAAAGATTTTCTGTTCACTGTGTTTCTTCCCCAAACTGCAGAAATGTGCTCTTGTAGACGTTCTAGGTGTTGCTGAACCAAACTCCTTTATTTTTAGGTATTTATTATAGAGAGCTTTTCAAATAGGATGCCAATTATGACCACGTAAATTCCTCTCAAAGCGTGTGCATGTGTGTGTGGGGGGTGTGTGTGCGTATGCATGTGCGTACCCATGGAGGGAGAAAGGAAGATCAGGGACTTTGGGGAACAGGACGTAAATCAAAGGTTTCCAGTGGCCGCTTAAGGAATGTCATGTCAAAATAAGTTGCAGTCTGTCAGCTCAGGATGAAGTTTTTCTGTTTTTTCTGCTTTGACTTTTAATGCAGCATTTGCTGGCTGAGAATGTTTGAGAAGATAAAGCTAAAAGCACTAAAACTAATTCTCTAAAACAATGAGGGTTTTGTTTTCCTCTAACTATACTGCTACAAATAAGACCTTTTTGACTTGTTTGCTAGCAAGAATTTTGAGGTTGAAAGTTCAGTTTCTCAGAGTGAATTTATGAAATAGCGCATTTTATTACTTTTTTTCTTCTTTTCGATTTTATTTTGTAGGATGCGTTTCAATACACTACTTTTTGCTTTTCTAGGTGCCACTGCAGAGGAGATAAACCAGCACTGGGAATGGCTGGAACAAAACTTGCTCCATACTTTGTCTGTGTTTGACAATAAAGAAGATATTGTTAGCTTTGTCAAAGGGAAAGTGAAGGTAAGGAAACTGTCTTGCTTTCACCCTTCCCTGCCCAACACATGTGGTTTATTAGAAATAATGTCATGAAGTTGTTGTCATTCATATTTGGTTTTGTCCATCTGAACGTTATTTATCAGTTTTCTGTGTGGCACTTGCACCTGATGTGGCCGGCTCCTGTGCGTCTCCGCTCACATTTCCTTGGAAACGTCTCAGAACCGAAGTATCTAGTTTAATCTTTATCCCACCTGTCCCTTTTCGGCTTCGCTGTTCTTCTCTTCCCTGTGGTGTGCAGCTCAGCTTTCCTTAGCATCTGCTTTCCCTTCCTCCGCCTCTCCAAAACATTATGTTAAATACCTTCCCTTCCTGTAGCTCACCTTTTCCTCCCTACAGCATTTCTCCTACTATCTCCCATGTTCTTCCTAGCTTTGTCCCATTGGTTTCTCCTACCCGTTTCTGCCCATTTCCATTCTCCTGTCCCTGTTGATGGGGCTCAGAGGTGTCAGCAGGCGATAGCCACAGTGCCCGAGTCTGCTGGCAGCACACCCCTGCGGACGACGACGCAGTCCCCGCAGCGCAGGGACAGGGGACAGGCCCTTGTGCGACGTCACCTGCGTCGTAAGGGTCCAGCACGGAAACCGCTGGTGGCTTGGCAGGATGTGGGAGTCCTGGCCAGGCGGTTGCAGAAACAAGCATCCTTTTGGAAGGCTAGAAAGTTTTAAAAGTAGGGGAATTTGGTGACTGGAGACCAGATTTAAAATTATAATGGCACGTGCGGTAAAACTTAGAAAGCCTGGTGTCTCCTGAGCTCTGCTTCTAGCGGAATACATGCTCCAAGAGGAGCTTGGTGGTGGCTGGCGGGGGTGCGGGTCTGCTGGTGAGTACTGTACCTCAGGCCCTGCTGCAGGCTTTTCCTTGCTAAGAGTTTTAGTGAGGTGCTCTTCACCCTAAACACACTTTTTTGGTCAGGAAAATTTGTGGGAACATAATGTTTTTGGCAAACTTCAACCCTACTGCTGTGATCTCAGTGGGCTCTGAAGTTGGGGAAGAAGGTAACTGAGAAGCAAAACATCATCATGTAAATCTTAGTTTTTATCCTGCTTTCTTAAAAAAACCCAACTTTGTCTAAGTGCCCTGAAAGACTCAAATAAAATTAATCTCTCTTGATAATGCTGTGGCAGCCTGTTACCTAGCACAGCACATATTTAAAATTCTTCAGGTTTCATTAGTGAATGTTAAGTCCAGATTTTGGACCCTCGCCTCTGCTGTAGACTTTTGGCATGTTAGGGCTGCTTGGTAATTGCAAATTATACCAGGTGCTGTAACATACAGATGTGCAATGTATACACAATGGTGCAATGTATACTTAACTCCTCCATTGTAATACTGCTATTAAAATTCTCAACACTTAATCATATTTGCATAGATGTTCTTGAAACTATGTTTTTAATGGTTCCAAGCATGTTACAAGTTACTGACACATCTCCCTGCATTGCTTTTTCATAGGAAAATAGTACTGGTCAGTACACACAATTGCTACTCTACCTTTGCTCTGTATACACCAAATAACAGCAATCATAAGCTGTAGTGAAACTGTAAATATATGGTTCTGCCAGACTCACTGAAAAAATAACAATAAAAAAGGGCCCCCAAAATCTTGATTTGGTAGCATTCAAAATGTTTAAGAGATGCAAACACCACAGAAATTTCTCCATTTGTGAAAAATGCAAATAAACTTTAATTTTTTTGTANCCACTTGTCACTGGTCTCCACTTGGACAGCTTGGAATGGGTAGCTTGTATCAGCTTGCTCGAGTGTGAATGCCGTGGCTGTATCCTGATATATTATCTCGTTATGGACTCAGGCACTGATTGCGGAGGAAACGAGCAGCAAGCTTGCCGAGCAGGAGGAAGACCCTGAGAAGTTCCGAGAAGCCCTGGTGAAATTTGAATCCAGATTTAATTTTCCTGAAGCCGAGAAGTTGATCACCTATTATTCCTGTTGCTGTTGGAAAGGAAAAGTTCCTCGGCAAGGCTGGCTTTATTTGAGCATCAATCATCTCTGTTTTTATTCCTTCTTCCTGGGCAAAGAATGTAAGTGTAAATGCGTAAGAAATGTAATGCCGGGGAGAGATATAAATATAACTATTTTTAAAAGCACGAATAGCTAGAATTCTTATGAAAAGCCTAATTCGCCTCTGAAGTTTAGATTCTGAGCTTTTTGTTGTTCAGCGGAAAGATCCTGTTTAATTTAGTTTTCTCTTCAGCCTTTATGTTTATATTTTAGTATGAATCCAGTAATAAAAATGAGACTATAAGAGCATGCAGACACAGCTGCTATCTGCTTCTTTTTCTTTCTGTGGTAATGCAGCCTTAAAATGTAACAGACCTCCTATGGATTCTGAAATAGAGACTTTTAGTGCCAAAAAGGGTGAGTAAGGATGGGTCCCTCCCGCGGAGGGGGGGGGATGAACAGTGGCGGGTGGCGGGGCAAGGGCTGGTGGCACCAGGGATGCCAGAGTCCAACTGCCTGCCTGAAAATAGCCCAGGAAACATAACAGGGCTGTGCCCTGGGGAAACAGGTGAAAATTCAGAGTTTTTACGGGGAAAACAACAGCAATTTAGGGATTTTTTTGCATTTCTGAATAGCAGTGCAGGAAGGTCACAAGGAGTGTGTCCCGAGGTTTTTAGACCTTCAGGTGGTTCAGCGAGTTGTAAGACTTTGGTCATGGTCTTCCTCTACAGAGGAAGAGTCGTGTGATTATGAAAAGCCTGTCAGAACAGGTACTAGAAGGGAAAAATTAATGTAATAGCCATTAGACGGTAAAAAAAGAATGTAGTCGTTTAAACACTGTAGCATTTCTCTGTTCTGCAAGGTTGTGCATGAGCTGATAACCTTTTAAGTCCTGTTTATCTCACGGGAACTTCAGCAAGGACAGTAGTATAAACTTATACCGCTATGAATATAGCAAGAATTGTCAGTTATAACAATTAGGAAAACTACACCATTTACTGTCTGGATTTAATATTGGGATGGCTAGTCAAATAAATCTGTAGATTTAAAAGATAAGTACATTAATGTAAAGATAAGAAAGATAGTAATTGGTGATTTCTAAGACTTAAAACATACAAAGACATGCTTAGAGTTAGACGTCCTTTTTTCCCATATATCATTTCAGGCCAATTATTTTGTCATATCTGCAAAAGGTGGCAGAGTTAGATTTAAAACGCTGGTAGGTTTGTTATTTGTTATAAAAACGAAACTTGAGTTTTGCTGGGAAGACTAGAACGGAGTCTCTTGGTACATACTAGATATCTGAGTTCTTGTTTAATCTCCTTGTTTTCTGTTTAGTATCAAATAATATCCTTGTCATTTATTTCTTCTTGCTATCATTGCAGGCTCTCTCTCATTAAATCTGAGATACCCAGTCTGCCAGAGCACACAAAGCAAAAATGATACTTATTAATGATAGATAATGGGGGAAGGAGGAGGGAGAGAAAAAAATCCTTCATATTGTTCCAAAAGTTTTGTTTATGCAATACCGCAGATAGTTAAATGATACTAGAAGTACAACATCATGCTGTATTATTTAAGAAGAAATCACTTCTCATCTCTTTTCATAATAATTCATTATGAAAATGCAGAACCCCCCCAAACAACTACATGTTGGCACCTTTTCATTTTGACCATGGAAAATACTCTGTTTATTCACCGTTGCAGTCAGTTGCGTTGCCTTTGTGTTCCCATGCATTTGCATGGAAATGTGAAATAAAAACCTGAATTTTCTTTTGGTTAAACAAAACTTCTCTAGCTTGGGGGGAAGTATTATATGTTGAAGTGCTTCCTACCACCCTGATTCTGATAAAGCAGATTGCTTCTGTTCCAAAGCTAGTATTTTCTCACATTTATGAAATACTTGTATTACATTGAATAATCCAGATTTACTATAGTTCTGCTTGTTATTGTTGGAGAAGCTGAGGCTGATTATATGTAGAACAAGTCATTCATTGTCTTTTTCTTAAAATCTGGTTAAATCTGATCTAGAAAATATTGCCAAGGAATCACATTTATTGCACTCTTCAATACAGCACAGGGAAAAACCCCAATATATTAGTTGCAATCAACATAGTTCTTATATGTGTTTTAACTCTACAAAAATCCCCCCAAACTGTAGACTGAAATCTCTTTATAGGCAAAGTGTTAAGTCTTCTGCTTCTGGCAAGACTTTCCCCTTCCCCTTGTTTTATTTTATGTTGAAATGATCTGGAATGCAATATTGGAACCTGTTTTCAGCTTCTCATAAAATTAACTTACGGCTTATGCGAGCATAAACTCCATGGAACATTTTTTCCAGGACAAGTCCCCTTTCATCTAAGCTTCGAAGTATTTGCAGACTTTCAGAGGCTTAGGACATCAGATTTCTTGAAAGGGCATGCCAAGGTTTCTTCACAATTTTTAATTAAACTTGTGTTTTTCTAAAACTTTGAAGACTTTGTACCTTTCATCAGTTGTTTTGGCCCCTTATGTCTGCTGTGCTGTTTCTGTAACCAACACTGTAGTGCCTGTGTGATTCCGACCTGCGTGAACAATAGCGCTATTGCTGCGGCGCTATTTAATCTTTCTTCCCTTGGCTGTGCCCGTACAGATGATTTTATGACCATTCGCAACACTTTGTGCGTGTTGACGCAGCTGTGCTTTATTTAAGAAAAAACATAATCTGCAAATAATCTTGGCAGCTGTGGTTCATGTAGTACAGAGAACTTGCTGAGGGTAGCTCCCGAGGTGAATAATGATCATGGATAAGTGTCACACATATGTATGACAGTGTTTGTTATTACTGCTTTTTTATTGCTTTATTGGCATCAGGAGACCAGCTAGGGATGTTAGGGGGTGTAGTCTTGGTGTTATTGGCACAGAGAATCCTGGGAAGCTTCCAACAGTTGTTAAATAGAAACTTAATCTATTTTACAGTCCTTTCCAGCCTAATTTCTGCCTAGAGATTCGTATGAGAGAGGCAAGTAACATCCTGCAGTGGTTATCTAAAACAAGCTGATTCTGTTTACCGTTTGTATTTATATGATTCAGCAGTGTTTAAGTATAGAGAACAGTTTCCTATACTTTTTCTTTTCTATAAACAAGTCTGACTGCAGTTAATGTTTAGGGCAAGATTTGCCTGTGCACCTTTTCAGTAAAAAGTAACCAAAACAGGAAGATCCCAATGCCTAGGCAGCTTTTTTTTTTTTTTTTTTAACACCCTGTTTATAGGGCACTTAAACTTCATAAAAATGTCCATGTGCAAAAGCTTCTTTTTGTATGGGAGTTAGCTCTATTTTTAAAGTTAAAGTACTGTGCGTGTAATTGGGTTTCCACCTGCCTACAGTTTTATTTCTGGGAGGTTACAAAGCCTTTCCCTATATTCTTCCTGCTCTTGGAATGGACCGCTGCATCTGGCAGTGGTGAAGCAGGCTGCAGAAATGAGTTGTAAAGGAGCACAGCTTGTGGCGGGTGTTCTGCAAAGGCAGAACTCCCCAGTCCAGCACTTCTTACGAAAATAGGTAGAATTTTGAGGGAGAGATTCTGAAAAAAGACAGTCTTTTGGAGTGGCGGGGAATGAACACAGAGTAATAACAGGTATTTCAGCTTTTGCTTGGTCTTTGTCTGTAAAAATAGGTGTTTCTCCTCTTCGGTTGTTTGCATTTCATTCTGGATTTGATATTATTTCCCAAACCAGAAAAACGTAAGCAGAGTTTCCAACCCACTTTTGCTTTTTTCTCCGATGGCAGTGAAACTTATCATTCCTTGGGTTGAGGTTCAGAAGCTGGAAAGAACCTCCAACGTCTTCTTGACCGACACGGTCCGTGTCACCACTCCAAATAAAGAGCGCGACTTCTCCACGTTCCTCAATATTGCCGAGGCTTTCAGGATCATGGAGCAACTGGCAGATGTGACGCTCCGAAGGCTACTGGACAATGAGATCTTTGAACTGGATCCAGGCCTACAGGATCCTACTCAGATTACCAAGAGGTAAAAAGCTAAGTTGTTCTCCCTTGTGTGAGCAGAGGTTCAGTGGTGGGCTTCACGGTTTGCTTTGTTAGCTGGGTAACACTTCAAAGGGCAAAAAAAGAGATTTTATGATGTACTACGATGTATCAAATAGGTGCATTTTAACTTGTGTACAAGATAATTTTTTTCCATTTTATATTCTTCCCTTAAACATCACGGTGTTTTTTTGTTCATTTGTTTTTAAAGTCCTGTTCCCTGTAGAAGGGTGGATTGGAGCAATGGCTATTTTCCATCTTCCCTGAAGAGCGACATTATTTTGTTTATAATTTTGGCAATGTGTAGGCTTTTCTAGTCCCATCAGTTCTGTAGAATCTTCTTTTGATCATATCTGAAACATGGAATTTCCCACTAGCGTGATTGCCATAGCCGACTTAGCAAGCAATTATAGGACTTAAAAAATAACAAGCAATTATAGGACTTAAAAAACCCACAGGCAGTAGCAACAGATTAATATGCTATTGTCAGCTCTGCCCCATGCGTCCCCGAAATGCATCTCTGCATTCCTCTCCCACTACAGAAATGCATTGGGCTCTCAGGGGGAAGGTTGATAACTATTTCTCTGCCGCTTGCACAACACACAACTTTTTGTGTTTTATTTGCTGCTGTGGGAAAGGGGAAGGGAAACTGCCCAGAGGAATTTTAGGTGGGCAGGATGGAATAGCCCAAACTGGAATTTGCCTGAGGGGCCAGGGTTAAGGTGCTGGTTTTAAAATACTTCTTTTCTGAATGGGGTGTGAGTGGAGCGCTTATCCCCTCCTGAATCATACCCTTTCCTGCTCTTCCTTCCTCTCCCTCTGCCAGAGGTATGAAGGGAATGACCCAGGTGGTGCTTCCTGGCTGAAACGTAAGGAATGTGTGGTATCCTTTCCCAAAAAATAGAGACATGTCCAGTAGCTGTTTTATTGTTTCTGAGGGGCATTTTTGCGGTGGCGTTGGGTATACATCTCAGCTAAACACTTCTGCAAAGTTTCGTAATGGAGTTTAAAACAACAAACCGCACTTTCTCTGCAATTTCATATGTACACACAATAAGGAAAACCACTGACACCAGGATTTCATCCATGATGTCGTCAAGAGAGATCAAAAGGTGTTGGCATCTAGCAATTAAAATAAGTTTTCTAGCTCCATCTAAAACACAGGCATAGTCCAGCATGCTGAGGGAAACCAACACTCCCGGTAACTTGAATAAAGAGTTAAGTTTGGCCTTTTGTGTTATGATGAAAAATTTTAAGCTACTGTCTTATTGTTCATCCACAAAAAGCACAGTGCGATTAGATACAATTTGAGGTGTTACAGTGGTGAACAGCCACAAACATCTTTGCAGGCTTTTTTTTTTCATAGCCAGGGTTTAATAGCCATAGCTTTAAACACAAGAGCTACCGTTGTTCTTACAACATATGTGTAATTGGATGTTGTTAACATTATAGGCTTTTGGCCCAAGAAATGTGGGATATGTACTTTGACTAATGTAGGATGTGGCTTTGAGTGAGGTTATATCTAAGCCCCCTTCCGTGCTTTACCATTCCACCCTCCTCCCGCTTTTGTGCTGAAAAGTTAGATGCACCAAGCAAGGAAAGTAAATCCAGAGGAGGTGTAACAAAAAAAAAGGGGGGAGATATTTTCAGGATCTACTGATTTTTAACTCATCATTGTCAATTCCCAAAATAGTCTTTGAATCAGGGGTACTAACTGAATGGAAGACCGCAAAGAAACTGAAATTACGGTTGCAAAGAAAGGTATAAGCTTAGTAATATGCTATAATAAGGAGGCTCTCAGGTAATCAACCTGTAAGTACCTTGTGGCATTTTTGAAAAGTAGTATGTCTATTCTCAGACAAGCAACAGAAACCATCTCCCACATTTATTCAAAGAGTTTTTTTTCCTTTCCTTCCTTCCAACTTGAAAAAAAAAGTTGGGGGGGCAGAGGAGAAGGAAGGATAAAGATATATTTACTGGAGAGGTCCTGGGCAAGATGTTCTCTAACCTGTGCTGATGTGCTGTAACTTGAGATGGCAGATAAGAAAACATGGAAACATGGAAGATGCCAAAATCCCGTTTCCTCTGCACGAATTAGGTAGTGGTTGGATAAGTTGCTGTTTCTGGTGCCCTTTGTCACACTTCAGCAACCACTTTGATGTAACGTGATTAAGCAAGACTGTAGTTTCAATAGTGGATAAACTGGTTTTTAACGCTAACATGTTTTGGGGAGGGGGGTGTTGAACTTTTTTGTTGTGTGAACTTTTTGTTGCTGCTTTTTTTCCTGAAGCCATTGTAGTACCACAAGAACAACTATTTTCCTCTTGACATTTTCCCCCTCATAATTGTCTTTGTTAATTCTTGTGCATGATTTGGAAGCAAATAGTAGTCTATCAAAATGAAAGCAATAATCCACACATCGTTAGAGCTATTCCAGCTGTGTCAAATTAATGAAGTTGTTGTAGATTGCTTTTGTTTGTTAGGCTTTCTTTTGCAAAAGGCTCGTCTCAATATCTTCATTTTTAAAAAATGCACTTTTGATGCCATCGTGGTCTGTATATTCTACATTCTGAAAACCAGAAACCTTTGATGCCATTCCTGAAGCTCCCAGAGTCATTCTGCTGAGCAGTGGAGGGACGGGACTCTGAGAGGCTGTGGGATGAGGCCCACAGTCTGTCACACGAATTACATCGTGGCCAGACTCAATCAAGTTAATACACAAGTTTCCATGCTGCCTAATGAGAGCATAAGGCTTGGAACAATGGATTACAAAGGGATTAATGGCAATTAAATTAATTGCTGTAAAAAGCAAAAAGCTGAGGTGTAAAAAGTAAAGCTGAGGTGTTTGGTAACTACAAATGCCATTTCTTGCACATATATTTATGTGCCATACAATTTTACTGTAACATACAGTAACTATTTTTTCTTTTTTAATAGGAAGGTCGCTAAAATCTCTGGTATAGGTTTCTTGTACTTCTTATTTCCATCTCTTTCAGGATGCAAGAATCCATTGCATTCCTCAAATGTAGTGAGGAAATTGGCCAGAGCAGAACACGCCATTTAAAAGCTTTAGTGCCGCTGTCAGTAAGGTTTCAAAAGTACGATATGTTTCTCCAGGCTCTAAGCACCTCGGTTTCTTTTCTTCATGTCTGACTGTGAATCGCCAATGAGGATGGCTTTGCTTCATGTGAAGGCAAAGAAGGTTTTAAACACTGATCTAAGCTGAACGGAACCTGTTTGAAGTATCTTGAGTCGTAAATGTCATTTCAGTCCGCATTAATTCCTTCAGAGAGGGCATCCAGGAATGCTGTAAACCTTGAGCAACAAGGAGGATGTGACTAGAAAGAACCTCCTTTTATTGCATCTGCCCAGCAAAAGGCAGAGTTTGGATTATCTCTGTGTGTCACTAGTGACAGATGATTGCCTAACCTGTTTTTAAGGATTTCCAGTAATGGAAATACCAGGATCCATACCAGTACTTCACTGTTCTATCATTGAAAAGTCTTTCTGAAGTCTAACTTGAATCTTTCATGCTGCTTTTTGAGTCTCTTACTTGTTATCCTACCCAGTACTATTGAAGACATCAGATATTCTGTCTTTCTTCAGAGCAACCATTTGTGTATTCGGAGGTTGGTATGCATCTCCTTTCTCTTTTCTTCTTTAAACTGCACTGCCCTAGTTCGGCCACGTTTTTCTCATCGGTCCTGATTTTAGCCCTTCTGGTCACTTTCCTCTGGACGTTTGTCACTTTCCCCATGCGGCTGCAGGCGTGGGGTGGTGGGATGCAGGATTGCCCCCAGCACCTCGCCGGTGCTGACCAGGGCAGGAGCAGTGTGACCCTCTCTGCGGCAACTCCAGGACTGCATTTTGGTGGCCGTGCAATTCTGCAGCCCGGCGTGGTGCTCCTCTTCCTCCTGTGAGCACGAGGCTTGTGGCTCGCGTTCAAGTTGTGATCCCTTGTAACCCCTATGTCTTCTCTTTTTCCTGAATGCCTTCTGGTGGAGTTGGTCTCCATGCTGGCTTTGTGCAGCTTGTGATGTACGGCTGAAAATACTTGTAATGCTTTTTTCCCACACCATCCCTTAAGTTTATGCATATCAGTCTGAACCTGATCCTGTTCTTCTGCTCATTAGCCTCTACCAGCCTCATGTCCTGTGCAAGTTTAATAATAACAATCTCTTGATCCATTGTGCAGATTGCTGATGAAGACATTGAACAGAAGCTAGTCCAGGACAGACCTCCAAGGATGGCCTCTTAATACAGCCTTCCAATTTACCAGGGAGCCTTTGAGGGCTGCTTTTTGGGGCACTCTTTTTCAACTGGCTTGGTACAATAGGTTTTCACTTCGATCCAGTTTTATTAGTTCCATGTGAGGGAATATCAAGACTTTCATAAATTCTGGCTAAAACATCCATTGCGTCTCCTCCATCTACAAGTCCAGTGTTCTTGCAATGTAAGGAAACGATGTTCAGTTTACGTGTGTCCTGACAAGTCCATGTTGGCTCTTCTCAGATGACTTCTCCCGGCTTGCTTATGAGAAGCCTTTCTTGCCACGCGAATTTAGCGGTTCTTCCAATAAACAAGACGCATATCATGGGATGTGTTATTTCCAAAACCTGTAACTTTCTGAAGTCTGAATAGCAAGAAGAGTCTGGTAATCGGTCTCTAAAAGCAAGAGGTCAGCCAGTCTGTTCAGATGTTAGATAGGCAGCAAGTGACTCAGCAGAGCTAAAATCTTGCCAAGCTGACTTCTGTTAGATTTAAAGCAGAGAAAAACATTTGACAGTGAGGACATAATTTTAAGTATCCTGATGCTTTTAGGCATTTTGTTAGTCTTGTGTGTTATTTCCTTTAATTTAAAACTCTTGGAAGGTAACGTAGGGGTCACACACAAGGAGTTATCTCAGTTCAGACTTGCCGTTCACTTTGAAGTGCTGGAGTTGGAGGGGGGCCAGGATCCCGTAACGTGCAAGTCGGGAACTGCGCTCGGAAAGAATTGCTGAGTTTTCTGAAAAGTAGGGAACAAGACAATTGCATCTTCTTGCCTTTTATTCTTCTGATGCATGTAATAAAAATTATTTTTACATAACAAAAGCATCCCTTTTTTTTTTCTTAGGTACAGCTCAGTACTCTGCGTTTGCTTAAAAACCAAACCATGGTTAAGTTAGAGGAGAACATTTCAAACAGACTGGGCTGCAGGTAGAAAGGTTGCATTTCGGTTCAGCGTTGGAGGTATTGTGAAACTCAAAATGGAAGCCATGGGACCTGGGATGTGGTCCCACAGTCGCTGCATCTTTGCTGTATCATGTTTAAACAACTGCCTGTCTTGTTTTAGGAGATAATTTCGTTTGTGGGTCTTTTGGATTTAGAGGGTTTGGGTTTTTTTAACCAGCTCTAATTTTGTTTGGCTGTATTTATGAAGGGAAGCAATTGCTTTAAGCCCGAGAATTTGCCAGTCTAATCCCTAATCTTTTCACGGTGTGCCACTTTCTAATAAAACTCCTTATTTGAGCCCACAGTGGTAAGCGCTGACAGCGTTTCATCCCCGTGCTGCCATTTTTCTTTCTGTGATCCCTCCCGCCGGCAGGCTGGCTCCTGTTTCGGCACTTGTCTCCGGCAGCCCTGGCTGCGGTGTGGTCCCTGCGGTGGCCCTGCGTGACCCTGTGTGGTGAGTCACGGGGGGACAGGCAGTTCCAGGGATGTTGGGGTTGGCAGCCTTCCCCCGGTACGGGGTGAGGGGGTTGGGCGCAGTGCTTGGTCAATGTCAGAAATGTCGTTCTTCAGCTTAAAAACCTGTGGCTTCTTGTCTGAAAGGCCCCACACCTGGAGCCTGCAGCCCCAAGAGATGCAGCAAAATCCTGAAAACTCAGAAACTGCAGACTTTGGAGCATTAGAAACAGTCAACTCTTAAATAAACAGACAAGCTCTGCCTCAACAGAGGTTCCACTCTTCTGTATAATGCCTCTTTTCACATAAAGATGTAGAAATTTTAACAGGCGAGTAGATGCAGGGAGGGTCTTACCTTCTCAGCACAATAGCAGGAGAGCACAGCTCTACCCAGACCTGGCTGCAGATGCTATCAGCAGCATTCATCTGTGCTGTGCAGAAATGGAAAATATTTTAGTGGTGAGTTAACTAAGAGGCATATCCTGATCCAGCTTTGTCACAATAGCAGATCGCTGCGGGCACTTATCAGAGTTGCTCTCGCGGTGGAACTTTAACTCGGGAGCAACCTTTTTGTCTTGCTTCACAAAGAGGGTTTCTCTTTGTTCTTTGTGAAAAACAGGAGACTATTTGTCTGTTTTCCTTGGATAATATTATTAAGGAAGATAATGCTTGAGAAGGAAACAGCAGCAGAACACTGGTCGAGCGCATTCTGTCTGTGTTGGTCACAGACACAGATCCTCCCTCCTCAGATCTCGGTTTGTTCTGGATTCTCTTCCTCCCTGTTTCACATGGCTTTAGTTTTCTCGATGGATTAAACTGAAATTAAAAAAAAACCCAAATCATTGATTTCCTTCTGAAGCAGAGGCTTCATCTGTCTCAACTTATTTTGTAAACAGCAGGGCTGGGGTAGGGGGAAGGTGTCTGCAGAAGAGGAGGGTGAAGGAAGGAGCAGAGAGGGGATTTACAGCACCAAGGTACCACTCCCTGTTATGCTTCAGCCCACGCTTTACATTCTTTCAATGGAACAAAGTCAAGCTTTTTTTTTTTCTTTTTGCCTTTTTTTTTTTTTTTTTCCTTTTTTTTTTTTTCCCTTAAGGTGAGTCACGTTTGGAAAAATTTACTCGTAGTAAAGAAAATGACAGAATTTAAGCCCTAATGTTTCTGGAGCTGCTGGTGGTGGCCTGTTTATAATGTAATTGCATAGCTCTCTAAATTACCACAGACTTCTTCATTAAAAAAGGAGGAGAAAAAAAAAATATCCCCAAACCCAGGTCTGTATAACCATAGCTCAGTAATGAAAGCTTCATTTATTTAAGTTTTTTCCTCTCCACATAAATGTGGATGGGTGACTGGAAGGAAGCCAAGTCCAGGCAGAATGTAGCTGGTGCTGTTACTCCCAACTGAGTCCATAAGTGACCTGAAACTGTTTTATCTTTTGCAACTGTCCTGAGGGCTCTCAGAGGCCAATACCTCTGCAAGTCAAGGATGCGATGATTTAAATGCCACCGTCATTAGCTCTCCTATTACTGACCACTTCGGAAGTACTCTTCAAGTGAATGCATTATGTTTGGGGGCAGATGCAAATCCCCGGGGTGAGGTTGGTAATGCTACTGGGAAGGGAAACAAGGAACATAAAACTAATCTCCATTGCTCAATATATGTTCATCAGATGAAAGATTTAGTTGTCTCCTGGGCATTGAAACCTGTAACTCTTGGAGGCTGGAAAGAGGTACAGCAGCCATAGAAAATGCATGGTTAAATAATAATTAAAAAAAACCCAACAACAACAAACCAGCTGATTTAAATGAGTGTCCTTTCCTTTCCTACTCACTGCAGTAGTTGCTTTTGATCTTACTGTTAAACAAGCAAGCGTTGATGATGATGATTCTTTTTTGTATTTCAAAGTCTGTCTTTTATCGATCTGTTCACATAGGCAGTGAAGATTGCTGTGCCACGGTGCTTTTACTCTGTATCCCTCGCTCTTGGTGAGGCTAACGGGAAAACAAACGTTGGGCTTGATGTCCTGGCTTTCGGGGTCTTGTGATTCGCTCTTACTGCTTTCTCTTAAGGGATCTTGAAGCCAGAGCGCAGAACGAATTCTTTCGGGCCTTCTTCAGATTGCCCAGGAAGGAGAAGCTGCACGAAGTTATAGACTGTTCTCTCTGGACGCCGTTTAGTCGCTGTCACACAGCGGGAAGGATGTATACTTCAGACAGTTATATCTGTTTTGCCAGCAAAGAAAATGGCTGCTGCAATGTTATCATCCCACTTAGAGAGGTAGAGTTGTTTGTTTGTTTCATTTCGGGTCCCTATCTGCCTTTTTCTGCTGTAAGCATCCACTGTCACTTGACTTATCTAAAAACTATCGTTTGATGAAAAGGAGTGGGATGGTTGTGTGTATCGGGCCTACAGGATTGTTGTAAAGCTTGTTCTGGGACTCCTTAGGGCATGAGTTCCTAAAAATATGCATAGGTGACCCAACATAATCCTCCAAGTGAAGTATGGACAGGGAATGCAGCAGGACAGAGCACTGCAAAACAGAGTCTGCTTGGTCCAAGACTCGGACAGTGCTCCTCTCCCAGCTCCACAAATGCATACGTCCAGCTTGATGTTGATGGAGACTTCAGCTTGGACCCTTCTAGCAATATAAAAGCATCCTTGCGTGGGATCAACACTTAGAAGTGTTGAAGCTCTCCCTCCGTAGACAAACTCTAGCAAACCTGTGGATACTTTGCAAACCTGGAGGGCAGAGAGAAAAAGGGGATATTCTGGAGGCAATGACGAGCTGCCACATTTCCATGAAATCAGAGACTTATTTAAATGGAAAGGAGGATGCATGGGAAGGTAGTGGGAGTAGAAGAGGAGAAGGAAGCTGTCAGCAAACACCTGCCTGATCTGCTGTGGATACAAGGCTGTTATGATCTTTTAATTAAAGCTTTCCTTTCATCCTCAGCTAATAACAGAGTAACATCGAAATATCCTAACTGTAGCAACTTATCTTCCACTGTTACAGAAATAGAAAACAATAAGAGAACAGTGTTATATACTTAATCAGAAGCAACAAAACTGTTTTCCCCTGTCCTGAGGAGTGTGAAAGTAAATTTCCTCCTCCATTCCCCAGAATTTGATCAAGTTGATCGTTTTCTAAATCTTGTTTTAATCATCACTCCCTTTTCTTTCTTTCCCCTCAGTCCACTCTCCAGAAGTGGACCTCAAAAGTCTTTTAAAAAAAGAAAAAAAGGCCGCTGGGATACTTTTTGGAGCCTGCTTTGAGCTTCTAAAGAGATCATAAACTTCAGGTGGTAGGATGTGTCTGATCAAGGAAAGACAATATGAATAATCATGTTTAAAGTATACGTGTGAATGAATGCTGTGTTTGCACATTTTGGTACATGTAGAATATTTGAAGATGTTTCTGTGGATGTGGTGCATAATGTGTTTTCTGTAACGTTTCTGGAAAAGGTAATCAGTATAGAGAAGATGGAGGACACAAGCCTTCTCCCTAATCCCATCATTGTTAGCATAAGGAGCAAGACGGCCTTCCAGTTCATTGAGCTGAAGGACCGGGATACTTTGGTGGAGAACCTGCTCCAGAGGCTAAAAGAAGTGAACTCCAGCAACCCAGTGCACTGTAACAACTCGCAAAATAAGAACCAGGTACTGAACTTCTGGGGTTTTGTTTCTATTATGAATTCAATGTGTTTATCCATTGGTCCGTTGTCCTGCCTTCCTCAGGGGGTTGGTCTTGGGCCAGTGCTGTCCTGGTGCCTTCTGTAATGACCTGCCCGATGGGATGGAGCACACCCGCAGCACGGTTGTGATAGACACACTGCGGGGAGCAGTGAATATGTGGTGATCTGGAGGAATGGGCTGATGGAGACCTTATGAAGTTCAACAAAAGCAAACGCGAAGCCTGGCAGAGTAACCCCCATGCAACAGGAGGGGCTGGGGGCGGGCTGGCTGGAGAGCAGCCATGTGGAAAAGGCAGGGGATCATGGCGGACAGCAGGCTGAGCTTATAAGTCAGCAGTGTGCTCTTACAGTGAAGAGAACCAACGGCACATGGGGTTGTACTAGCAGGAGTGTGGCCTGCAGGTCAAGGGGTGTTACTACTCCCTTTTATTCAGCACTTCTGAGGCTGATCAGGAGTACTGTGTCCAGTTTTGACTCTACCCCACCACACAAGAAAATCATTGACAAATTGGAGTAAGTTTGGTGGAGGGCCACAAGATGGTCAGGGGCTGGAGCACATGCATTATGAGGAGAGGTTGAGGGAGCAGGGCTTGTTCAGCCTGTCTTCCACTAGCTAATGGGGAATTACAGAGAAGGTGGAGCCAGACTCTTCTTGGAGGTGCCAGCTAAAAGATGAGCAGCAACAGTGACAAGTTGCAGCAAGGGAAAATCTGATTAGATAAAAAGAGAAAGATTTCCCCTCAAGGGTGGGCAGAGCTGGACCAGGCTGCCCAGAGGGGCCGTGGACTCCCCTTCCTTGGAGTTACTCAACTCGGCTGGACACAGCCCCCAGCAACCTGGTCTGAGGGACCCTGCTTTGAGCAGGGGGTTGAAAAAGACAGTCCCCTCCAACCTAAATTGTTCTCTGATTCTGTTTTTCAAATGCTAACCAAAGTTAGAAGATTGTTTGGTAGCTTGACATCAAGGACACTTAGAATTGGCTAACAATTTCTGTTTTAAACTAACTACTCTTTTTCTGACATAGAAATGAATGCTAATTTGTATAAAGTCTTGAGTAAGGCCTTTCCTCCTGAAAGGTGTGAAGTTTTGATGCAAGAGGCAAAGGCTAACCCAGCTCTGTGTCTTGAAGACAGCTGAGTAGTTCTTAACCTCTTCTTAGTCGTTACCGCTTTGATTCTGCACTGCAGAACACTCCTGCCTTCGGATCCACGTGTGTGCTCAGGGACGGTGAGTCTGCGTGTCCAGGAACAGAGGCTTCGCAAACCAAGGAGAGAAGCGAATGCGGAAAGGAGAGCAGTTATTTGCTCAATGCAGAAGCACTAAGGTCGGACTTTCATCAGGCAGGAATGGCGGGTCTTGATTTTGGGAAGGTATGTAACATTTGGGGGAAGTTGTAGGAGTTTGTTTTTCTTTTTTAAAAAAAAGCTGGGGTAACATTCAAACAGATACTCGTTTTTAGTAAAATGAACTCTATATTGGCTGGAGAAGTTGCGTGTGGGATAACGGGTTTTCTATTTGCTTGGAGTTTGTTCCTCTCCCTCCCCCCCCTCATATCTTTCTGGTGAATATTTATATTTTTCTCCCTGTCTCGTCAGTTCTGCTGGCCCCTATGTGGTGAATTCCATATGCAAAATGGGGAAAGTTGCAGTCCTTAGAGCAGACTTCCCATATCCATTGATAATGGAAACACCTTGCAGAATTTCTAATATGTCAAATGTTTCTGTTTACCAGTTCTCACATTCACACGATTTGTTCTGTTAAAAGATACCTTCTTGTTCCCAGTCTAGGGAGCAAATCAAGGAGAGTCTGTGGGACGACCATTTTGTAGAATATGGCAGAACTGTGTGCATGTTTCGCACGGAGAAGATCAGAAAACTTGTTGCAATGGGAATCCCTGAATCCTTAAGAGGCAAACTCTGGCTGCTTTTCTCAGGTGAGCGCTCTTAGAAAAGTTGGCTGTAGGCATCATCTTACTCTGAACATGGCAAAACATTTAGGCAAGAAATCTCCCAAAGGCAGTTAAATGTCATTTACTTGGAGCTTATGATAGTGCTTACAGAAGAGAAATGATCAGCTACTGAACTAATCAGTGCAAGGAAGTACCTACGTAGATCTGTAAAAATTTTATCTCTGGATAATGACATGATGTGCAGAAGAATTGGAATAACATCTGCTTCATCTGTGTAATTTAAAATTTAACGTCATGTTTCCATAAAATAATGTTTGTCTTCCAGCAAGAATTAGATTGTAGCACAAATATTGGTTTAACCCTAGGCAAATCAAATTATTGCAAAATAATGACATCTTAAAGTCAGCAGCCCTGCTCCTGCATCTCGTTGAATGTTGGCAGGGGTAATAGAAACTGGAGATGGAAAAAACAACTCGTTTCATCCACAGATCTGGCAGAGCTAGAATGTGTTTACAATACGATCTCAAGTTTAGTCCTTGATCCAGTATATGACATGTTCAAACATTTGTAGAAAGTATTCCTTCACGTGGGGGTTTTCCTCCTTGGAGGGCGTGAACAGCGCTGAGCACATTTCTCCCGGTAATACTTTCTGCTGGGCAAGTTTTCTGCTCAGTGTCAATATTAAGGTGTTTGGAATGATGTTGCATCATATAAGCTTTGCTGATAATTTATTTTGTTTTCAAGACACGTATTCTGCTAGGGCTTTATTTCTGTTCCATCTGGAGATTTCACTAAATTGGCAGACCTTGGGGAAATCTTGCTTACACCCTTTCGAGCAGTAGTACCTGCAGCACTAAGCGTAGCGTCGTCTTAATCCGCTTGCGTCTTCCTCTCTCCCTGCTGCCACCAAGACGCCGTGACGGATCTCGCCTCGCATCCCGGCTACTACGTACACTTGGTGGAGGCGTCCATGGGCAAGTGCTGTATGGTGACGGAGGAGATCGAGCGTGACCTCCACCGCTCGCTGCCCGAACACCCCGCCTTCCAGAGCGAGACGGGGATAGCCGCCCTGAGAAGGGTGCTCACGGCGTATGCCCACAGGAACCCCAAAATAGGATACTGCCAGGTGAAAAACTCCCAGCGGGATAATGTTTGCTGTTTTCCCCCCCCGCCTCTTTCTGCTCTCTCAGTTTTATCGTTCTCTTTATAGATATATATATAGATATATATAGATATAAACCAACTTTTCTAAGGGTGGTTTTGATAAATAATGTCTTTTCTGTTATGAAAAAATACATAATTTTATATATTAAATGTCATTTACCCTGGAAAACACGTGCATAGGCTGGTACTTGGCTTAACAAAAGTCTTCCCTCAGCATTTTGCAAACTGCATTTAGAGTTAAAGAAGGGGAAAAAAGTGCTTGTGATGCTTCTGTTTGTTCGAAAGTGCGTTTCTTACCCAATACTTGGAGACAGTGCAAAGTAAACTGGCCTGCACAGATGAGATTCATGTAGAATGCTGGGGCAGAAGTTTAACGAACTAAAGCTCTGCTCCTTTCTGCCAAAATTGATGACAAATTATGAAGTACTTTACCCAGCTGGCCAGCTAAAATAATAATTTTACCTTCTGTGCAGCTCCCTGAATTCTGATTAACATCAGACCGGTTCCAGATTCTTTATCTTCTTTCGAAATACAAATATAGGGAGGGGGGGAAAGCCACCCCAAAACATCTTTCACTGTCAGTTACCTACTTTGTACCTGGGCAAATCCAGTATTGTGCTTTTCTCCGTTGTTTGCTGTTGCTCTTAGGAAAAGCAGTATACATAAGCTGGAAAAACTTGTTATGCCTCTGCATTGCAATTATGTATTCACTGTCTATTGCCTTTCTCTTGCTGTTTTGGAGGGCTTTTTTTAAGTTGTTTACATCATGTTAGGCTACTTTTCTTTCTGTAAAAATAGCCACAATTTAGCTTCCGTCAGTAGGATTTGCTGTCACTAACAAAACCCGTTTTCTTCTTTGCCCTTGGAAGTCTATGAATATTTTGACCTCCGTGTTGCTGTTGTATGCCAAAGAGGAAGAAGCCTTTTGGCTGCTGGTTGCTGTGTGTGAGCGAATGCTGCCGGATTACTTCAACCACCGAGTGATAGGTGAGCTCGTGCCTCTCTTCTTGCTAACTGGGAAGGGGCAGCTGGATGGCGCCGGGGTGAAGTAAAATGCTTAAGGTCTTCTGAGGTCCAGACCCCACGGGTGAGGGGGTCCATCGACTTGTGCCCTGTGGTGGCACAGCAGCGGTGGCTGCTCAGGTTCCAGCTGGTTTTGGTTTGAAGGGTTTGAACTGCAAGGACTATAAATATATGCTCAGCTTTTAAATTTGTTGGGTTTTTTTTTTTCCCCTGTTGGTCAGAAGGAGGTGGCACTTTTGCCTGTTAGGTAAAAATAGAAGAGCTTGCGTGTCTTGGTTAGGAGCGCTCAGCATTAGAGATGTGAGCTGTTTAAGATGGACTGAGGAAAGATCTGCTAGGGTGGCTATTTCTGATCTGATGTCTCTGCGTTGCCTGGCTGCTGGAGTAATAGAGGCTTGCATCTAAACCGGCCCTGGGTAATGAGGGCTGATAGAAAACCCTCAGAATGTGAGATGCAGCATTAAGAAATAAGCTCAGTCCCTCTGCAGTGCGTGCCTTGTACTGCATGTGCTATGTCTCCTGTTCTTTGCAATTCGGCTGTTTTTAAGGCTGTTGTGCAGAGACCTGCCGAACACACAGAAAAGAGGGGCTGAGCAGCAATTGCAGGTATTCATACAAGAAAAAGTATTTGTTCTTTGCAGTCACTTTACTTCCTCCTCTTACAGAAACGTGTGATAGCTTTTCCCTCTTTAATGCTAACCTTGCTCTGTAGTTACAGTTCCTGCTGTTCCACCATCACCGTAGCAAAGGGAGGGATCAGGGTCACTTGTGAGGAGGTGGGGATAGGAGGAAATCCCTGGCGGTAGCGGTTCTGGGAGCTAGAAATGGTGCGGGTGCTTGTGTACTGCCTGGGGAGCAGGAGGAGGTGTCCAAAAAGATTTCTGATCTTCTGCTTGGAGGATGGGATTGTCATATCTCCCTCCTGACACTGTGCTGCTGCAGTTACTGTCACTGAACTGGCAGGTAAGGTAAGTTAAAGCAGAGTTATTCCAAAGTTAGCTGGACCCTTAGGATGTTTTGTGGTGCTGTGAATGCCATTGGTATTTTCAGCTAGTGGATTGGGCACTGTAACTGTCCCACTTGTCAGAACTTTGGTTCTTGTCTCCAAATGTGACTTTAAACGGCCATCTCAATGACTTACTTCCACATTCGTCTGTCTCCTTCCTTGATCAAAAAAGAAACACAGCTTTATCTGTCCTTGTGCATTTCTAGATATCATCAGCCTAGGGCCTGCCTTGATTACTGATGACTTTGGTGCTTGCTGGGTTATTGCCCGTAAGTAGCATTCTTCACACCCAGATAAACTTGAATGGTCCCACGTGGATGGCCATATCACTGCCCTAAATTGTACCTAATTTGGGGTTTCTATCTTGCCCATCACTTACCATGGCTGCAGCCTACGTTGTTTGAGTGCTTATAGTCTTGGTTGTCCTGTCTCTCTGTTTTCCTGTCCTCTGTACCTAAAGGAAAGGGCAAGTGGTACCGTGACTCTAAAAAAGGTACTGCCAAGGCTCACCGCAGTGCAAAGAGCCAGGGGCTTCAGCTCAGAAGTTCCCCTGCTGCCCCTAGTTGAACGGCAGCAGTGTATTTTTGCAGCATGGTTGCTTCACTGAGCAGATACTTCTGCAGCTCTGACTTACCCTAGACCTCAGCACGGCCAAATCGGTGCTACTGATCTTGTCCACCCTGCCCCTCCTCTGGTTCCTGTTGCTTGAATTGATATTCTTGGCTTCGCATTCCAGTTGACCTTCGTTTTTGATTTGCAACCAGCTCTTGTCTAAACTTTGTATTGTTTCTTCCTGCATAACACTTCCAACACCCAACTTTTCCTCTTTGTCCGCACTGCCAACACTGTTGTCCAGGTTTTGATCTCTCTATAACTTTGGTGATCTCTGACCTTGGTACCCGTCACTGTGCTTTTCCTCTTCAGTGTCAGCCAGTAATCTCCGCAGTCAAAACAGCTACTGAATTAATGACCAGGCCTTCTTAGCTCCATCTCTTGGCCCTTTTCTTTATGACATTCAGAATATTTTAAAAATCTATTTATTTTAAAGTTTTGCTTTCAAAACTTAGGTAATTCCATCCTACTCAACCTTTTTACTTTTCCCACATAACCATCTCCCTCCTTCAGCCGTGCCAGCTATGACCGCTCTGTTTTTTAACAAGGATTTGCATCATTTCACTTGCAAATGGGAAGAGCCTGCAGGCAGGGCTGGCACTCCTTCAGGAACTCCCTCCATCCTTCTCCCTTCTGCAATGCATAGAGGAAATCATAAGCAGATAGCTGCAAGATAGAAGCAAGTTGTACTTGGGTCCAGAGTGGTGACAAGGGTCATGCATATCCTAGTCTCGTGTTACCATGACTTCTCCATCCTCTCCCTAAACCAGCAGGCCATCTCGCCCCCCTTTATCTGTTAGACTGTCATCATTTTGCTATTATAATTCTTGAAACAGTGAAAACCTCACTTTGTTTCTCGGATTTGCCTTTTCAGTCTTGGAGATGTCATTTAGTTTGCATCTTGGGTCATTGTTTTTAAATGGGTAGCCTGGCACACTCCTACCTCGTTATGGTTTCATGCTGTAATACATTAGAGGTTCAGTTGCTCAGGTATCATGGTTTCTGGGAGCCTAGTGAAAAGGTGGGCATAAAAGTCACTTTGAATACACATGCTTGCTTTCATCTACAGTGTCAACATCTAATTATAATACGATCTTCTGCAAAAGATCTGGGCAGCATCGCACATTTCTTTTAAACCTCTGCTTTTGCCACTCTCTCCCGTGCTGCCTCTGAGCCTGGAATCATCTTTTTACACGTGTCTTCCTATCTGTCTCTGGCTTCCTTCAAATACCCCTAAAACCAACTCTGTTTTTTTGGTCTATGTTAACTATGACTATTATATTAAGCTTGTTAAAAAACAAACAAAACCCTGCCCTCTGCTGAGTAACCCCAGCCCGTTTTCTCCTGTTTTCTTTACCCTTCTTATTTATGACCATCTGATGTGAGAAGGCTGTCTCTTCAAAGGAAGGCACCGTGCTTGATGTGTTTCTCAAAAGCTCTTTGCATGTCCCTGGGCACTTATTTTTGATTTGTGGTGCTGTAATGTTTGTTCAGCCACCAGCAGAAGCTTTTTGTGGCTTGATGTGAAAAGTTCTAAAGACAGAGAAATGCCCTATCTGTTCTTTTATGATTTGGATTCAGAGCCAAAAAGATGCTGGCTCTCTGCCACAAATTGTCCAGGTTATATTCTGATTTTGGACGATTGAAGTTTTGAGTGCTAAGGGGATATATATCTCAGGAATTTCATAGCAATTAAAGTTGTCTCTGAATATTAGCAGAATATGGACTGTGAGAAAGAATGACTACATGAAATGACTTGAAAGGAAAGATAAAATAATTGAAAAGCTAACTGCATTTTGTGTTCAGGAACATTTTTAACTTCCAGCATCTTTGGTTAAAGCTCCTGATGTGGCAAATCTGGCTTGTAGACACAGGCTGATTCAACGATATGAAACTATATTGATTCTATAACAGCTGCTGACAAAGCAGGGCTGAGCCTACTAGCTGAAACAGAGCCCAAATCTGCTGCTTTTGGAAAGACTGGTTGGGACAGTTAGGAAAGCTTGTATCTGGGCATTGCAGAAATCTTTTGTTCTTAAAATATATATATATGCATGTAAGTATATATTTATATTTGCACATATATTTATGTGTAAGTATTTTTCTTCCTGCTTAGTGTGTGTAGCCGTATCTGGATTTCCATGTTATATTTTCTCACTTAGAATGAAAGCTGTACTGCTCACTTGCTTGAGTACATACACTGGAGAGGAACATGTACTGTCTTATTTTCATTGCATAGATCCCAACTCGAACAGTAAAATGCTTTAAGATTGCTTTCGCTAGCGCTTAATTGTTATGTGCTCTTTTAGCCAAAAACAACAGCTGCTGCTATTACTATTTGATTGCACCTTAAAGGCCCTTAGCAGAATCGACACGATCTTTTTGCAGAAAGTTGTACAGTGAGGATTATGGACATGAGGGTTGGGGCTGAGATCGCAGCAGGACGATAATGGGATTTTTCATTGTAGATGTGTGCATATCTTGTCAGGTTAAATTTTAAGGAAGTCTTGCAGTTGATAGTTGACACCGCTCATTAGCTTTAAAAAATATCTTTTCCCGTGTCAGTCCTGGCTAATACTGTTCCTTTATGACTTGCAGGTGCTCAGGTAGACCAGTCGGTGTTCGAAGAGCTTATAAAAGAGCAACTTCCAGAGCTGGCGGAACATATGAAGGATCTGACAGCCTTGGCTTCCATCTCTCTTTCGTGGTTCCTTACCCTTTTCCTTAGCATCATGCCCCTGGAAAGTGCTGTGAATGTCGTGGACTGCTTCTTCTTTGACGGGATCAAAGCCATTTTCCAGCTGGGCTTGGCCATACTGGAAGCCAACGCCGTGGATCTGTGTAACAGCAAGGACGACGGGCAGGCCCTGATGATCCTGAGCAGGTATGGCCACGCAGGAGTGCTCCTTCCATCGCGGACTGTTCTGCCCTAAAACAAAGGCATTTGGGTGCCGCTGTGATAATGGCAGGGCTCTGTAGGCACCGGTGGGACCCTCCGTGTTACCTTGCTGCTGCTGTTGCTTTCGCGGTGTCTGCCTTAAACAATGGGCTTTGTACGTTGGACAAGTAGATGTCCTGGGAAATTTCCTGGCAGCGCCAAGAGGTGCATCGACTGCGTCAATGTGCAATATTTACTGCTGCTCTTCGTGCCTTCCCTAGAGTGACGGGCTTCCTGCTCCAGACTTCAAGGAGACAGAAGTTTTCTTCCTTTAGTCATTTGGCTGGCTTGCCGTTCCTCGGATGAGTAATCACGAAGGCATTTTTGAAAAGCCTAGCAGCCCAAAACCCAATTTATTTCTAAGTCTGAGCCATAAGACTTGTTTGCTTATTTATCTTGAGAAGAGCACAGTGCAAAGTAATCTGTCTTGCTTGTATTTCTTCCCTTCAGGTTTTTAGAGCATGTCAAAAACGAGGAAAGCCCTCTGCCACCTATTGGCAATCACCATGCGTTCTTCAGCGACGACCAGGAAGCCTCTCCAGTGACTGAAATAGCTAACTTGATTCATGACTCCTATGAGGTAAGATACTTCTCTGTGTCTCCTGGTCAGTTAAGTTACAGTTTTTAAAAAGAAAAAGGTTCAATTTAACATGGATGTGTTGAAAGTTAATACATACCTTTACAGATTCCTTGAATAAGTGCTCAAGTGGACACTTCTAGGTGTAGTATAAATACCTACACTGACAGATCAATTAGAGACTGAGTGTGCTTTTTCTTCAAGGGCTCACAACACTTTAAAAGTTGTATTTCCAGTAAATAAGAAACACAAATATCATAAAATACCATAAAAATAATAAAATTCTGTTCCTCCCTTGTAGAAATTTGGAGACCACTCTGTGGCGCAGATAGAGCACATGCGCTACAAACACCGAATCCGTGTCCTGCAAAGCCACGAAGACACAACCAAGCAAAATGTGGTGAGTAGAATATTGTTTCGACTGAAGTAGCTTAACATCTCCCCTCTCGCCCAGCACCATCAGCCAGCACCACCAGATCATGGAAAAAGGAAGGATCATTACTGACCCTGGGAACGGCTCTTTCCTGGGATGCCTGTGGGTTTGGTATTTCTTTTGCAGCCGCGTGCGTTAATTTCTGGGGTGGCTTTAACATTAAGAACAACTGCAGGAGCGCCCAGCCCGGCGCCTTGTGGCCCTAGGGAGATGCCTGGGGAAGAGTGTGAGAAGAGAGCGAGCGCGATGCGATGCTTCCCTGGCCTCCTGTGACCTGTAGCTCAGGGACTTCCCCTCTTTGTTTCTAATAGCCCTTGAGGGATTTCTCTTTTCACGGATCTGTCCAACCGTGAACCTAAAGAAAGGGGAAAAATTGCAAAGGTTTTTCGATACCGCGGTTTTCAGCTGTTACACATAAATACAGTCCCTGCGGGGCTCCTGGGCCTGCCTGTGTCAGTGGTGACAGGAGAGAAGATTGTCACTAATATGTTTTTTCTTTCTTTTTAAGCTCCGAGTTGTCATCCCAGATGTTTCGATCCTTCCTGAAGATTTAGAGGAATTGTATGACTTGTTTAAGGTTGGTCTACCTGTAAAGTAGGGGATGCACCTATTTGAGGCTTCTGGGCATAACTTCCAGCTGTCACTTAGCAGAGCGGCCTCAGACCTCATGTCCTCTGCCTGGGACACCTGCCATCTGCCTGATGGGACCTCGCTGTTTTGTCCTTTCTGTGGTCGCCCAGTTAAGGAGGAATAGTAATGTACTGGTCCTTCAAAGGAGAACTGCTTCCAAGCTTCCTTTCTAACTTGCTGCTTGGAAGTGCTCCGTGATAAATTAGGTTCTAGTAACTTTCACACGCAGAATAAATTAAATAACACATAGCTTTGCTCACTGGGAGTTCTGCAGTACTTTTAAGTCCTGCTCTCTTAATGCTCTTTAAAGGCAGGCTGTGTTTTCCATAGGGGAGAGAATCCCCACGAACTTGTGTCCTTGCTGTTTCTTCCCAAATTTCTAATAGTTTTAATTTTTTTTTTTTTTAATTAAAAGCAGTTTCTACCTCAGTTCCTTTCTGTCAAGCTGATGTTTGACGGAACTGTTATAAAAGTTATTTGGAGGCAGGGACATCTAGTCTTATGCAACTATACTTGATTTAGAGGTTCAAGCATGTAATTATCGCCCTTAATGGACAATTTCTTTTGTGTATTGTTCATAGCTATAAGTGCCAGGTACTGAGAATGTGACTGCGGTGTATGTGATGTGTAGCTTTGTGGCCAAGAGCAGCTCTATCCCCCTTCCATTAGTGGTTGTAAGACGATGCTGCTGGGGCTTGCTCACCAGTGCTTCCCTCCTGCTCCGTGCTGCTCTGTTTTTGAGCTTTGGCTGGCTTGCACTCCTCCCCTTTCCTCATTTCGTTTCTTGGTGGTGGTTCCTTTTTTGTTGGCTCCCCTGGGACACCTTGTTTTGTTAGGACTCTTTGTTCCGCATCAGCCTGTCCCTAAGGGAAGACTTAATAGGGACGGTATCCAAACGGAGAGGTCTGAGAGAGAGAATAAATGAGCAGGTCAAGTCTGTGTAACGCTTACCCTGGATTTTCTCCGACCCTCTGGACCTTCGGCTGGTTAGACATCCCAGGCCAGATGTGGCTAATAGAATTTCAGTAGCCTGCAGTGAATTTCTTCCAAGAATCTGCCCAGTCTCACGGCAAATTTATTAATTACCCATTGGAAATGATGAGAGCGCCTGGCTGCTCTAATTAAAGATTCATACTTTGCTTTTTCTCACAGGGATGGTTTTGGTACCCTTATAACACCTCACACACGGAGAATTCTCAGCAATTCCATCACGCTTTGATGTGAATGCCTTTTTCTGCCGGTTGCGCTCTCTCTCTCTGTTACCGCACGCTGCAATCCCCCCTCTCCTGCCTCTGATTTCTCCTAGAGGGAACATTTAATAAGGTGTTACTGGGACACGACGAGCCCGGTCGTCGAGCGACACGACCCCAGCAGGCCGTACGCCGAGCAGTACCGCATCGATGCCCAGCAGTTCACCAACCTGTACAGGCTGGTCTCGCCCTGGACCTGCGGGGAGCACACCGACGTCCTCGCCCAGAGGACCTTCCGGCTCCTGGATGAGAACATGGACCGGCTGGTGGAATTCAAGGGGCTCGCCAGCTGCTTAGGTATCGGCTCCCCGGGGGGGTGGAAGGTGGGCAAGGGAGGGGGTGGCACGCGGGCAGGACACGGGTGCTAAAATGCCACGCAACTGGCAGGGGAGGATGCGGGCAGATGGTTTTCTTGAGCTTGGAATTAGCCTAACCAGTGACCTTTACTAATTTTTTTTTTTTTTTGTGTGCGTTCCAATCACCTGAAGTCAATTAGATTTAAAAGACAGCCTAGGGACATGATTGAGTATTGTACTAAAATATTTGATTTCTCAGCCGATAGTAATTTTGTTGAAAATATTTTATGAATTCAGATTATACTTGGGCATGCACGGAAGGATAGGAAATCCTCTCTGCCGCGTTGTTGCTCTCAGTATACCTTTGAAGTCTCAGTATACCTCTTTGTAACTGTTTCTTGAAGACTTAATCTTACACAACCGACTGCTGCGTGCCTTATATGTTGACAATAAGCAGAACAAAAAAAATAATTCTGGCCAGCAGGGACTGAACGCTGTGCTAGGGTTGGTCTCGAGGCCACCGGCTGTTCTACTGAGATGAGGCTGCCTGTCCCCAAATCTGGCTGAAAAAGAAAGTGCCGCGTCTCAACTGTTGCCTGACCCCATGTGAAAAAACGGAATCAGCATTCAAAGCTTCAGTCAAAATCAGTAAATCTGTATTCTTGCCACTTCACTTTTTTAGGAATTTTTTTATGTGAACCAAGCCACCCTGTATTAAGTTGTTATATGATTCTTAGAGGGATACAACCTTAAATTAAAATAAAATAAAATTCTTCACAGTATTTCAGTGCATTTGGAAGTTTAGAATCTCATTTCTACTGGTCATTGAAAATACAAATTATATGACATGCGAAGTAGTTATCTCCGTTGGGCTTATTCTGCAGAACAGCAGTAAGGGCTGAAGGGGAGAAATACTACGAGAATGATGGCTCCAGAGGGAGTTTCCTGTCTCTGCCCTCTGACATTCCTGTTCCTCAGTGGCGGCACGCAGCCTTTGCTGGATTCCCTGCCATTCTGCTTGATGTTTTTAAACGATGCTGAAGCTCCATAGGGTTAGGTACTCCCAGTCTATTTTACAAGAACAAAGCCCAAACCAGATGGCTCTCACCTGCTGTTCCTCATTGGCAGGCACAACTTAAAATATTTCGATATAATATACTGGCCATATGTTTTCGTGTATTGTCCGTGTAAACAATTATCTTTTGTGCACACAGAGATGCCTAATTTATTTTAAACTGTGGAAGTAAATGATCTGGTCCACTTCCTTCTTGTTCTTTTTTTTTTTTCTTGCAGATGTTATGTATAACGGAGAAATGAATGAAAAGATAAAGTTACTATATAAGCTGCATATCCCACCTGGTAAGAAATTTGAAAGGGAATGAATGCCTCAGTTGCCCTCGAAATTCTTGTTTAAAGCTTTTGGGAAAAGGCTGCTTAATGAAGAACTCTATCTTGCTTCCTTCAGCTGGGAGCATACAGGATTTGCATTTGTAGTTATGCACACATTTTAAAATTTACTCCAGTCAAAAACCTTTTTGGGTGCAAATTACAGATATACGGTGTTAAGGCTCACATCTGCTGCATTCAGACATCTTTTGCAGCCAATTATTTGGTTACTGCTAGACAAAGTAAGGAACTGGAATAACATTTTGGGAGGCTGATACTCCACGTACAGTAGAAATCTCCTTATCGCATCTTGATCCAGTTTTGATTAGGTGACAAAATTCTGTGGTACTTTCTCTGTGCAGAGTTTTTAATTAAATGTGCCATTCCTGGCAAACTTCCGACTCTCTCACTGCGGCACCAATCTTACTTACATTAACATAATTTTACAGAATGATTTAATGAAGTACTGTTTAAAAACATCTTTGCCCAATTATTTTGCTGTCTTCAAGTATGTAAATTTTAAAAGCATAAATAACCACTATGCTGCATTGGAAGGATTAATCGTTACATTTTTTTACTTCTTTTTTGATAGCTCTCACAGAAGATGAACGCGACAGCCAGTCACCATTAAAGAATCCTTTACTGTCAACTTCGAGACCACTAGTCATTGGAAAATCAAACGGTATGCCCAAAATGCTTCTCCAATGCATGTGCATATGAGATAAGCAACTTCCTATTTATTACCCCTACTCCGTTATCTCCCCTCTCTGAGTTTTATTTGGAAATGTCAGGATACTCCAGTGACTTGAAAACTCTCTTTTTTGTGTCTGCTTCGCAAAAGGTGACGCAGTAGATTACCAAAAGCAGTTGAAGCAGATGCTGAAGGATCTAGCCAAAGAAAAGGATACTAAAACTGAAAAAGAATTGCCAAAAATGAGCCAGGTACGTATACTAGGGGCTGTAGTCTCTTTTTAAAGAAGTGGAGAGTACTCAAAAATGAAATGACTAAATGGGACAGTTTACCTCTTTCTCAGAAAGCGTAACTTCAGCCCGAGCTTAGATTCAGTCCTTCAGGCATCGAGGATTGGGCTACTCTCTGATCCAGGGAGCAGTTGTCATGCTTAGAAACTCTCACTCATTTTTCTAGCAGCTCCCTCGCCTCCAGCTGGCTGGTGAATAGAAAGAATTTCAGATGTACCCTCACCTGCAGCGCAACAGGCTGGAAAACAAGCTCATGCAGGCTGGAAAAATCCCTCCTCTGAAGCCCAAAGAATTCCAGAGGATGCATTTTGCTGTTCTGTCTTCCCTGAGCTCCCCTCCACCAAAACAGTAACTCCTTTCTTAGCCCATCACCGACTGGGACTTGCCCCGTCATAGCCAAACAAGGACTAGAAGTGCATGAAGTAAGACAGTTGAAGGCTCTCATCATCTCACCATCTCCTCCCTGATGCCAGTACGGCTTTGTGTATGTTGTTGGTGTGAGGGAAAAATGGTCCCGTATTAGTAAAACAAATGTACGGACACGCAAAGAAAGATAGGACTACACCCAGAATACCTTCCGTGCTGGTGGTGTTAAATAAAGTTTTAAATGGGTGGCGCGTAGGTAACCTTTCAGCTCACCAGAACCACATAATCTCTCACACAGGCAGCACTCGATTGAATTTCTTGAGTTAGCAATCCTATGACTGTATGAAAATTAAGGCCACACAAATTTTGTAATAGGATATGGAAACATCCTCTCATAGCCTGATAATCATCTGTGATGGGTGACTGAGAAAAGGAAGGAGAGAAAGTGGTTGGGCAGGGAAGATGTCAGAATTTTATTATTATGAGAAAAAGAGCTGAGGAAAGATGGAGAGAAATGGCAGAAGGGGAGTTGCCTGCAGGGCCGTGGATGGCTACTTTGGTTGTAATTTGTGCTGTGTAACAGGCTGTGTCCCTTGCTTTGTATCTCGCCGTTTGGTCAGCTGGCAGGTCCTCATCTCCTTCATCAAGGCAGCAAAATAATTTTCTGCTCTGTTCCCTTTTTGAGTTGCAGCACCAAGGTTTCCTAGCATCAGCGAGGGGTTGAAATCCCTTTGCTAGCATTTTTTTTTTAAAGCAGAGGTTTTAAAAGGGCAAGCCTGTACACAGCACTCTGCCTTCCTTCGCAATACCATGCCCTTACCCGACTCCTAGTTACCCGTAGCGTGGCTGGTCAATAGTTTGATTTGTGGCTTTTCATCCTTTACAGAGGGAATTCATTCAGTTCTGCAAAACCTTGTACAGCATGTTTCATGAAGATCCGGAGGAGAATGATTTGTATCAAGCCATTGCCACTGTGACCACATTGTTACTTCAGATTGGAGAAGTAGGACAAAGAAGCATCAGCCTGGGGAGCGGATCGGACGACTTCACTGAGGACTTGCAGCCCGAGGCCTCCGCTTCAGAGCAGGATGCTGTTTTTACTGACACTGTGAAGGCCCCTCACAAAGACTCTCAACCTTCACCTGTGACTGAAGGGGACTGGTCTGTCTCTTTTGAACATATTTTAGCATCCCTCCTGACTGAACAATCGTTAGTTAATTTCTTTGAAAAACCCTTAGAACTGAAGCCAAAACTTGAGAATGCAAAGCTCAATCAGTATAGTCTCAAAATGAACGGAATGAGCTGCCAGTCACGGGGCGAGCATACAAAACTAAACACACAGTAGTAGCAAAGCTGTCAAAAATAAAATGCACTGAAATTATGCCAAAGCACATACTGTAAAAGGCTTTCAGTTAGCAGTGGACTTTTGATAAACAATTTGTTGGTCTGTGGTTTTCAGTTTAAGAGCTTTAAAAGCTAAAGGGTGTGTAGGTTTGTTTTGTGCCATTGATTGATTTATTAATTATCTTCTTGTTTTGAATGTAAAAGGAAACATCTGTCTACAGTGTGAAGACACTGAAGCTCTCTTCCGCACAGGGAGAGCAGAGGCTGGCTCCAGTTGTCCTTTTTTTTAATTTTTTTTTTTTTAAACAGGGGAAAACACTTCTCAGCTACTGTCCGCAGTTTGTTTGGGTTGCCTTTTTTGCACTAATACCGAAAACTGTTTCAATGCTGGTAATTGAAACTATTTTAATATATTTGATTGTATTCCAATTTGTATGTCTTGCTGAAATGTTAAGTGTACATGGACTGTGCTTCTGATGTTGGTCTGTGAAACCATGCACTTTTCAATAAACCCTTTTTGTACTAGACTTGCATTGACAGTATTTATTGATTTATGGAAGGTAAGTGCCTTTAGTCTCTACTTCATTAAACAAATTCCCTGATCTAGCATGCTCACAATTAATTCACTGGTCAGAACCCCACGTTTCAGTGTAGTGCACAGACCTGCTTGGGAGAAGGGTACTGATTCTGTCTGGACCAGCAGGGGACCAAATCCAGACAGTTTACTTTATCCACGAGAAACTATATATATGAAGTATGATCTAAGTTTTGGTTGTTTTTTTTAAAACAAACTTGGCCTTAATGTAAAATACCTGTGTAAAGGCTCCTTATTCACTAGGACTTTGCCACCCACATAGGAACGTTTGCATCTCCTTATTCCATTTACGCCTAGCAGAACTCTACAGTATCTTCAATTAAGAAAATTACACCATTGTGTACAAGCCCAAAGAAAGCAAGATACTTTAAGAGCTTGTCACCTCTTCAACTCAATGCTTCATGGATGACAGCTTGAAGAGACTGGACAATAAAAAAAAACAACTTAGGAGTAAACTTTTTTTTTATCCTTTTATTGTAATGAAAATCAGTTTAATTTTCATCCACATTGACTGTCTGTAGACCTGCAAAACAAGAAATTGTATCACCACCTATTACTAGGACAATTCCCTTTATGATATGCAAGTCTTCACAAGAAAGTGCACCTACAGTTTCAAAGCTAGTTTGCTGATCTGCTTCTGGAAGAGCAAACTATAGGCAAGTATTTCACCAAATGTTAAAACAGAAACTTTATGTTAAATCATTTCTGCAAATAGGATACTTCTCAGATGACAAGCAGAAAAGGCTTGACCTGCTTGAGCTTTTCACATCACAGGATACACGGTATATAGGAAACAAACCTTAAACGACTACGGCCAGTGTTTTTTTACTGTCTCAAAATTGACATGATTATCTCACTAAATTCTCTATTTATTCTTCAATGCTGATCAGGCAAGCTAGCAGCCCTGTTCTCTACAGCAGAGCTAGTTTAAGCCAGCAGTTTGACCCCTTCAGCATGCTTTTAATTTGAATTTTGCATTGCAGGAGGAGCTGTCCCACTTTGCTACTTGTTCAGGAAAAACATGGCATGGAGGAAGAGAGATGTCATGCAACCGTACCTTTGAATGTTGTGACTGGTACGTAGGTAACCAGTGTGTATAACTTGTTTGGTGAATCTTCATCCTCATTGCGCTTTCTGGACAAACGCACACGGATACGGTAAGGAACGTTCCTAAAATGAAGATGACAAATTATTTTACAATAAAATATGTATCGAAACCTGATAATTCACAGAAAAGTAAATAAAAGGTCTTTGCTCCATGGTTACTACTCCCCCCTCTGCAAATTCTTAAGCTTTGCATGTTTGTGCAAAGACACGATGAGTCAATTCTGCTTCTATCTCAGCATCCTAACAAGACCAAAATTGTATACCTTAGAGATTGTACTGTTTGCCTTACAGAGGCTATTTATTTTGCTTTTCATTGAAGTGAGGAGGTAAGAGTTAAATGAGGCTTGAGTAAGATGAATACATAATCCAGTGGGAGCTTAAAGTTAGACGTGCACCATCAGTCCACTACTGAGCCAGGAAATATGTTCTGAAGATGATCATGAAGCACAGCATGAATATGATCTGCAAGCAGCTGTTACTAAAAAGCATTTCTTACTCACATAGAAAATGGGGGGGGGGGGGGGGGCAGGAACCAACCAGTTCTGAAAGCCTGTCAAGAGCCAGATTACTACCCACTCTGCCAGAAGTCACAGAAATTCTAGCGAGCATTAAAACTGAACCAAGATCTTACTTATGGGCATACAATTGATCAACATTTCTTCCTCACAAAGCCCATGGAAGCACAATTAAATCACTTAGATGATTTTGTTCTTAATGGGCAAATCACAGCTTAGGGTCCTCCCCTAATACTGCCCAAAATATGCTGCTGAGGGAAGGCACAAAATTATTTGTCCACACCATTTCTAAAGTAACCTCCTCCCTCAAATGAACTCAGGATTTTGGGAAACTCCTGCTCAGAGTACTTTGCTCCATAGACTATGAGAAAGAACATCCTCCTTGTTGTATGTTCTCAGAGCAGACTTACTAAATCAGATGAATACAGTAATTAATACACAGGAACTTGCTTTGATTTACTCACTTATGAAACAGGTAAAAAGCATTTTTCACTCTCTACTCGGATCATTCGCTATCACACTAGCTGACATTGTGATTTTAGCCTCTCCTGATCCTCCCAGAGGAACATATTTTACTTTGCAATCATTATCTATTCTAACTAGTGAAAACTGCAGTTAAACTCATGGCGGAAAGACAGATGTGATGACTCCCTGCTACACAGAATGCACTTCTACAAGTTGATACAAGGAAATCTGGTTAGGAGCTCGCTGCTAAGCTCTGAAGTTATGCTGTCACCTGGCTCAATTGCTACTTCTTCATTGCTTATGTCCTGGAACAGCTCAACAGGAAGGACCCAGAACCCCTGCCCAGAACACCCAGTAACTTGGTCCCATCTTCCCACTCCCATTTTGAAGGAAGGGTTGGCCTGAAAACACAACTCCAGGTAAAGGATTGTAAATGTGTTGTAGGCTAGACTCAGGAATCTAATTCCTTAGAAGACATGGTTTAAAACAAGGGTTCATGCATATCCAGTGTATCACTCACAGTATTAATCCCTACCAGTTAACCTTTTATTATGGTTTAAGACATCCCACTCCTCATAGGAGTCCCTTTGAAGTATCTTCACGTATGTCAAACACCAAATCATCTGCCTCTCTGGCAGTGATTTAACAGAAGTTGTAATTTTTTGGCCCCAAAATTACTCGTACCTTCAAGACAAGATTAATGGCCCTATTTAAAACACACCTTATTATGTCTTTGCGTAGCATTTATCAATTCAGCGTGCTTCAAAACCTAATTCTGCTCAGACACATTACACAAATCCCAGGTACTTAGCCTGGGACTGTAAGTAGCACTAAAAAGCCATATTTCTAAAAACTGCTGCAGGAGGGACTGGGGTACTACAGTATTACAATATCCCAATCCACCTCCCCTCCCCAAACCTGCATTCCTTCTTTCCTTTGCTTTATTTTTATCCAAGGTAGAATTAAGTTCTTTTAATTCCAGAGTGTAACGAAGCTTTGCTACAAGTACACTAAGGAAGCTGACCAGAATGTAGAGGTGACAGAAAGATTAGTTCGGCACACACATTGTAAGAAAGGAAGCATTTGCAAAGAAAATGCAAACACTACATGCACCTCCACATACAGTCACAAGGTTCCTCCTCACCCAATAAGGAAAGTTGCAGAAACATACCTTATTCCTTTAGCCCAGACTGCTTTGTTCAATCTGGTGTCAATGCGAACATCAGGAGTACCCATTTCCTTCATCGCAAATTTACGGATTTCCTTGAGAGCACGCGGTGCTCGTTTCTTGAAGCCCCTAGGACAAACACAAGAGTAATTTCTTTAACTTCAAGAAACTGTAAGCACAGGACACTTGTTGCAGCACTCAACGTTCTCTAAACATACAATCAAAAGAATTCTGCTCAATAGCTGCACCGTAGTATGACCAGACCTTTACTCTGGTAGGTAGCTGCTAACTGCAATGTCCATGCCTAATAGAAACCACATATACTTACGCAGAATAATTTCAGTGAAATTTTGCAACTGCAAGATGTCCCGCATCTTAAGTCTTATTTCTAGTATGTTGACGTGAAAACTTCCTGCAGTATTACTGAAGAGATCAGAGCTTTCATAGATACTCTAAATGAAAGGCCTATGGTTAACACAAACTTGACAGGACTGTTCAGTATTGAAACAAACATCAGAAGAACAAAACTGATGCTATTCCAAACAACAGCTTCTGCTAAACAGTATCTGATGGTTACCTTCTTCATGTCATCATGACTGGACCACCATCAGAACTGTTTCTTTGCAAGTATAGCTTGTCTCATGCCTATTATGGACAGATTCTGCATAATTAGGCATTTACAATGAAAGTTGCAGCTGCAACACAATGCTTTGCTGGAGATATTACACTTACACTGTGACATGTGACTATAGTGTCAGTAGGGTCTAAGGTCCCACAGTGGATTATATTTAGTATTATTTGCACACTACTGTTGATATTTAGTGCTAAAAATCAGGGGTGGGTGAGTGATTACAAGTGAGACAAGCATTAAACAGAAAGCATTTCACCCCTAGCACTTGATGCCTAAAGAGAAAAGAGGATAACCCCAAAAGAAAAGAGGATAGCAGGATCCTCATCATTGATAGACTGAATTGCTGTAAACAATCAACAGGCAAGGCCGGAACATCTTACTGCCATTTAAAGGTACCACTGCCTCCCATCCTCACCCATAGTTTTGTAATAGTCCACCATCTCATTTCTCTCCTATTTTAAGTTAACTTCAGCAATTTCACCAATTGGTTTGATTCGGATATAGTTTTCTGCCACATGACTGTAGTCACACACAGAGAGAATCCAAGGGGATGGTTTCTCAACAAGTCCTCTCAAGCATTTTACTAGTGCATGGATATATGAGGTTCAACATTTTGTCAGGTAAAAAGTTACTCTCATCTACATGCAACAAATATTAACTCAAATCATATCCCAATTTACGTCTCACACAATTTAGTGATAAGCATGGAGCCAATAATTTGATTACAACAATATTTAATTTCTAAAACTTTCTATAGTGGGCTAAATTTTAAATTTCGCTTGGGAAAGAATGATGACCTTTGCACAGAGGTAAAATAGATCTACCTTCAAATTATGTCCAGAAACACCCACAAAAAAAAGAAACACTTGTTCCTGAAAGCCACCTCCAAGTATAGGTCTGCACAGGTACAGAGGTGCCTTCTTGGGACACAACTGTAGCACAAGGACTGAAATATCACACATTAGTATTGGTGCCAGTTAGGACTGTCGTTCTCTGCCTTTTAAAACCTACTGCATCCACTTCCAAACGCCGCTTTACATAAGGCCAATTTCACTGATAAAAACAAGAACTTACACGCCATGGATCCGCTTGTGGATGTTGATGGTATATTCCCTAGTTACCACCTCATTGATGGCGGAGCGTCCCTTCTTCTTCTCGCCACCTTTCTTTGCAGGAGCCATCTGAGCAACGCTGAAAAGCACCCGTGCACGCGTCAAACGCAGACCCGACTTCCCTCAGACTTTTCTCCCCCGTCACCCTCCCCCCGTCCCCGGCTGCTTACAAGCCACACAATTCCCACACTCAGAAACTTAAGATTAATTCACCTCCAGGGTCGCACCAGTTGCAGATTTTAAACAGTAACTCTTCAGCATCACAAATGCTTTAGTCTCATCTCCCTGACAGGAGCCTGAAACACATCTAAGACCCTTCGGCCGCTTCCCAAGATGACCGGGCTTCTGCCTTAAAACCACCCCGGTCCTGCTTTCGTACGCCCCAAAGCCCCTTCCTTTTTCAAGGCGACCCAGGCGGGCAGCTCGGCCCGTCGCAGAAAGGAGATGACGGTGCCGGAGAGGCTCCTTCCAGGGACCGTCGGCGGCCTACGGCTTCCTCCTCCCTCGCCATGGCCCAACACTGGCCATAATCCCCCCCACAAGTGCCCGGCAGGGCGCCCCGGGCCTGCGCCCTGCCCGGCTCAGCGCAGGCCCGGCCGGGGGGGGGAAGGAATGGGCCCCAGCCCCGCCGAACGCGAACCCGCCGAGAGGAACCACCCGGTGCCCCCCGCGCCAGGCCGCCCCCCGCGCCGGGCCAGGCCGAGGACTCCCCCCGCCGCGGGGTCTGCCAGGCGGATGGAGGCCGATTCGGCAGGCCGCCCCCCGGGGTAGCCACTCACCCTGCCCGGGCACAGGCCGGAAAGGAGCGCGCAAGGGACTATGGGAACGAGGAGCCCTTCCGGGATGCCGCTGGGGGCCGACTGCGCCGGCGCAGGGAGGGGCTCAGTCAGGCGGCGGCGCGCATGCGCGCGAGCCGCAGGCTTAGGTTGCGGCTCGTGGGCGCGTTGTCTGTCTGTCCGTCCCGGCGAGCGGTGAGGGGATAGGCGAGGCCCTGCGGCCGCTTCCCTTCGAGGGGGCCGCCGACCCCGCAGGGAGCGGTTCCAAGTCTTCCGTCCCGGCCGCCGGTGGGTCGGGGACTGGCTTGCGGTGCAGCCTCCCGCCGGAGCCCCGAGGCGGGGTGAGGGGGGTCGGCCCTCCCTCCCTCCCTCCCTCAGGCGGGAGCCGGCCCTGCCTGCGTGCTCCGACCGCTCACGGCCGGTGCTCCCTAGCCACCCCCCGGCCGGCCTGCTCGCTGTTGACCTCGGGGTAGTTGGAGGGAGGGTTTCACAGCGCCGTTACCTGAGAAGACAAGTGCCCCCTCACGGCTGAGGACACTGCCTCCCTGCGTTTGGCCCTGGTGGCTCTGAGTAGCCGCCTACCTGCTTGCCACCTATTTAGGAATCCTTTCACGCGGTGCATCCTGTGGGGAGCTCGGCTTGGGGGGTGTTGTGCCTCTAACAGGCGACTTTCCCCGCTCCCATTTGCGGCTCCTATTCTCCAGACAGAAACGGGGTGTTCCAGCGTGGGGCAGTAGTCTGTAGTAACCACCGTGTCTGGCCGCCTGCCTAGAAGAATGACCCAGGCTGAGTGATTATGTTGGAAGAAGCCGGGTCTTGGCTATAACGAACTAGAACAGCAGCCCAGCTCTATGAAGAGGACTGGCATTGGCGTGTGCGTGCAACAGGGAACAAGTGCAATAATCCAAAACCAGAATGAGTGTACAGGGAAGAAATGAGACAGAGCATGAAGAGCTAGGTATTGACGTAAATCTGTTCTTGCAAGTGATCTGTATCCTTGCAAACGATATAATAAGCCAGTTTATTGGAAGGCAACCCCACCCTATTTACAGCTTCTCCCTATTAACAAGTTACTGTGGTTTTAGAAAGACGAGTGTTTGCTCAGAGGCTGAGCTTGGTTTGGACGTACCCACTGGCAATCAGGAGAGATGTGGGTGTATTATAACTAACAAATTCTTAAAGGAATTTTCTCTTCCTGTGACTTCCATCACAGCTGAGATCCATCGAGTGCTGCTTCCACAGATATTTTGTCTGAGGTGCTCACATGCCTTCATTACCTCTTTCTTGCATGAACTTTTTGGCCTAGAAACAGACAAATGTCCCCTCCCCTTTCCCAGAATAAGCCCTTACAGGAGTGGGTGACATTTATGGAGTTAGCGTCTAACTTAGCCAACTGGCCTTCGCTAAGGTTTGTCTATAGTTAATGGAAAGAATGAGGTTCCTTCAGACATCAAGTGAAAGCACCTTAAGGTGCTTTAATCTTCATCTGGTGGGGTCACTCTTGCTTCACTGAATGCAAGATGAGCAGGCTAACTTAGACTGGTACCTAAAGTTAGCAATAAAAACACTTTTTAGAGACCAGATGCTTGATTCCCCCATCTTCCTTCAATGAAGTAAAACAAAGGGCTGAAATACAGATGTACCAATCAGTGCTGTCAGCCAGTCTTGCTGTCAAAGCAGCAGGATCATTTTGCCAGTGGGTTTTCTCCAGGAGATTTTTAGCTTGTTCAGAACTCGGGGCAAATGAATCTTTTTCATTTCTCTGAAAGTTTACTTTTACTATTTTCAGCTCCCAGCCCAATTATCTCCTTTGTTCCTCTGGCATGGAAACCAGAGCTGAACATGTGGGCCCTGGTGACATGATCCTTGGTCATACTGAAGGGCAGCATGGTCTGCACTTTCTTGAAGCTAACATTGGCTCGGGCAGCTGCAAGCTGCCCTGAGGGCCATCCCCTTTCAATCTCACCGCGGTGAATGAAAACATTACTATGCTCAGTTATCCATCTCGTCCTGTGTTGGAGGTTGCTGCTACTGCAGCAGAGTCAGCAAAGGGAAAGCAGACCTGTACCTTAGCTGCTCCATCCTGTAGTCAATTTGCATTTAACATGAAGAAGAGTCTGCACAAGGATGCTAAACTGGAAACTAGACTGTCTACAGTGTGGGCATAGTAGCAATTCTAGCAGAGGTGCATCACAAAACTCAGGACAGCTATGTCTTAAAACACTGAAGCTGGACATGGGTCAAAGCCCTGGTATGTGCTGGGTCAAACCATTCTTTAAATCATCTGTTTTGTCCTAATGTAAAACTGTTTGGTTGGAAGTACAGAGCTGCCTGAGGTCTGTAAAGTTTTAAAGGAGCTTAAAACAAGCTGTCTTGGCTAGCAGCTAATATAACTTGCTGAGCTTTTGCTCTTGTTGTGTATTCCATGAAAAAGGTCCCATAGGATAATACTTGGTTTTGCTAACTGGCTGCCAAAGACTTTGCCAGGCTACGGCTAATATTAACAATCTAAAGTGAATCACATAGTTGAACAGCCACAGGAAAATGTGTGCAAGTCCTGCAATAAAGCCTTTTGGCTATTTTATTTTATTCTACAAATAAAGACAACTGTCCATCATCAAATGGAAAAAAATAATAGATTGAGTTGTATATAGCATGAAACAGTAGTTCCTTTCACAAAAACATTTCTAATTCATTAGTTTATTACAAAATATCCACTCACAAAAAAGCACAAGCACAATCTTTATACTTGTGAGATGAGTTGATATTTCATATACAAAATAATTTCCACATAATTCCATATAATTTTATTTTATATAGAAATAGGTCATTATTACAACAGCTGTACAATACACTACTTTTTTTAATAATTACATAAAATCTTTCTTAGAAACATATCAACAGAAAACATACAAAAAAAGCGAAAAGTGCATTTCTTTTTTTCCCCCCAAAAGGAAAATTCAATCCTAAATGTTATAATGAAAGAGATATGTAATAGTCTGCAGCATCCCAAGTCAGTGGGCCAAAACACAGTGCATATTTCTCAGAGATTTGCAGTGGGTGAGTTATTTAGGTTGGAGAAGGATCCATGTTGTACTATTGGAGAGTTGCATGATTGTGCTTACAATTTGAGTTCTCCTTTGCATTCACAATCCATACAGAAAACAGTCCAGTGTGGGTTGTGGGTTTTTTTGTTTGTTTGTTGTTTAAAAATGAAGAACAGTTAGGGTAAGCTGCATAATACTTTTCAGATTCTAAATCAAGGGTTATGAGCTGTAGACCATCTTCACCAATGACTGGGCTTTCTCCTCCATTGGATGTGCTAATTTGGCCACAAGAATAAGGAAACAAACTTCTCTTTACAGAAAGTGCCTAGGTTTTGTCCTCTGTGCAGTTGTGCAAAATAATAACAATAATCATAATAAAAATAATCTCTTGTTCTCTCCTCAATAGACCTTTGATGCAGTGCTTTTCATACACAAAAGAAGAACTGAAACAGTGAAGGCCAAGTACCTCATGAGTCTGTCAACAGTCTTTTGGAATTGCCAGATAGCTTTCAGAGTGACACGCCAAGACTGAACGCCGCCTCCCGCGCACCCATTGATGATGGAGGCTGCACAGGGTAGTGTTCCTTTTTATTTTGCTTTGTCAGTACATACTGTGCTCACAAGACAGCGCAAACTGAATCCAGCATGCCGTAAATGCACTGCCTGTGGAAGTCTTGCACTCTGTGGCATACTTCCATCCTAGAGCTTTGAAAGGAATGCTTGTGCAAAAGCCAAAACGGTAAGTACAAAGTCATTCTCTTCTGCCCCATGTGCCCATTGGTTAAAGCTAATCGTGCATTGATTGTGCTGGTGGGACTCTATCGCAGTGGCTGTGGTAAATTTGATGATTCTGATAAGCTATTGCTTCTTCTTGATGTTAGTTGCTGCTGCTGCTGCTGCTGTGTCTGATGATACCCCATATTTCCTTGCTGTGGTGAGTAAGATGGCAGGAGCAAAGAATCGGGTTGCTCATTGTGCAAAGAACTTGGTGTTGGCACCTACAGATAAAATACAATTCATCGTGGCGTTCGATTCTTTCACATGTTAAAGCTCTTCACCCTCAATGTACAAGGTGCTTAAAAATACTACTAGTTTGCTGGCTTTTATTTCTGGGGCTGTTTGGCATGGGGTTAGCTTCCCTAATGCTAGAAGGAATGGACATAGATTGCAACAAAGAACATTACAATTAGGCATTGAGAAAGGTTTTCTAATAAGAATGCACTGCCTAGGATTTGCAGGTTATCCTGAAAAGCCTGTTTAGGAACAGGGTGGGTGAACGTGTCAGGAATGACACAGGTGAATGACTGAAATGAAACAGAAAGGAAATGGGGGATCCTAGTGTACCTTGTGCTGTCCCTTCTAGCCCATCCTTTTGAGTTTACAATGGGGTGTGACCTTGCAGTGGTGAAGTCGATGTGAATTTTGCAGATGCTTTTATTGGGAACGGTATCTGCCATAGTTTTTTCATTAATTCTCGGTTATGATAAGGATTTCATTTCAATAACAAGAGTTTAATAATTTGAGGTTGGTGATACTCTTTCAATGATTCCAATGGGTATGTGAGGTTTTATAGACTGAGTTCAGCTCCTTTTGAGTTAATACAGAGACACCCCATTTCCCCCCTTCCCCTTTCCTTTAGTATGTGTTGAATTAGGTCAAAAAATAAGTATTTTTACATCTTCAAATCACCTGGTTCTTCCAGGCAATGTGCTCCAGTTTATCTTCTTTGCCTTGTGGAGTTGAAGAAATATGTTAATTTACTGAAGGGATCCAGATATCTGATCCAGATCTCATTTTATGTCGATGCTGGTAATTAAAAATCATCTTTTGACTTGTAAACTAAGCAAATTTTATACTGAATAAAGAGTACAGAATAAATCCTAAGGCAGCAATTTTCTCTGTCTAGAAATACACTTTAAATATATCCAGGATAATCTGATTATGTTTCCAATGTACAGAATTAGAAATTTCCTTTGAAATATTCTGACTGTCCCCACTGTTCCCTTGCTCTACTGGAAGGGTACACGACACTGTATCAGTGTCTCACACATTTCAGTATCTCTAAAATAGCCATTTCTGCCATGATCAGGCTTCCGCTGAAACTTGGGGCCCCGTTTGCACAGCCATTCACCTTATTGCTCTGTGTGTACGTTTTATACATCGTCCTCTTTGTCCTGCCCTACCTGCAGGTAGCGTTGTTGCTGATGCTGTTGGTGCTGGAGTTGCATAGGTGGCAGAGAGGATGGCTGGGAAGGAGGTGTAGTGGCGAACCCTTGGTTTAACACTGCTTGTCCCATCAGTACGATTGGAGAGCCGCTGCTGGAAGTCTGCACTTCCAAACTTTGAAACATTTGTTGGGTTTGAGAGTATCTGTGAAAGAAAGAAGTAAAACAATCAAGAACAAACTGTTGGAAGCAAAGGTCTTCTCTTAGGATAGGGATGGACATCCCTAGCCTTCATAAAGAATTCCTAATAAAAGATTCCAGTGCAGGGGACCTGCTAATATGAAAGATTGCACCATTAACAGCACTCTTTTGCCTTACTCTGTGCATGAGCTGGACTCAGAGGGCAGCATACATCTCACCTCAAAATCCAGACCACGTTTTAGATTCATTAAAGATTCTGGTTTATGCATGGCTTCTCTTCAGCCGCAGCATTCACATCCCAGGCTCATTAAACCAAATGGCTTTTGATTCTGTATTACTATGCTGAGTTCCGAACTGCAGCGGAGGCGAAGTAAATACACCTCCTGTTCTGCTGCCTGTGCTCCCCTGCGACTGCCTGTGGGGGTGGTAATCTCTTACAGAAAGGAGGGATAGGGTTGATTACTTTTTAAGCTGCTCATATACATATTGCCAAGTATGGTCAGCAGTTCCCATAGCTGTGAGCCGCAGTGTAGGAACAGAAGAAGCCTCTAGAAGTCCTCCAGAGTGAGGGATGGGCCAGAAACAAAATACTCTGCTCTTCTTGCCAGCCTGCTTTTGCATCGCAAAACTTAAATATGTGTTGTTTTGTGGAAGGCTGTGGGCAAAACCACAGCGGAGCTATTGCCAACCCAGTCTAATTCTGTTTATCCTGTAATGGGTGATGAGATCATAGTGTGGCGTGTGTTCGCTCAGCAGCTGTTCAACATTAGGGGTTAGTCAGAAATGCTAGGGTTTGGGTACTTATACTGGGATGGGAGCTCTGAAAAAAGGGTCCCGTGAGTCAGGAAGTCTACATGAATTGGGAAATATATCTTTGCAAATGGGTCTTTTTTATTTGGATGCTTAAAAGCAGATCTAAAATGCTGTATATTTAACGTTGAAAAGTTTATCTCAAGATAATCCTAAAAAGCAATAGTGATGTTTAAAAAAAGGAAGTACGGAATACCTACATTTCTGAGGTGACATACAGAATTACTTTTAAAGTAATGATGTGCAAACAGCTGCCTTATTATTTTAGCACTTCACAATTAAGTAGAGTGACAAAAAACAGCTAAGGGGAAAAAAAAAAAAGGACGGCATTTTCTGACTGGTGTTTTCTGCTTCCTTCATCCAAGTTTTGAGGAGGCAACTGAGGTGATTTGCTCAGCAGCTTTGCTGAAGGTGCTCAGGTGCGGAGGCCTGTTGGTTCTGTCAGTTCTGCGTGTGTGGATGAGGCATAGCTCCACTGGTGTTGCACCAGCGTCTCACTGCCCAGACAGCAGGAGGGGCTGGGCGCAGGTCATTTCAACCGGGCCAGTGCTTGACTTTCTCTCTCACATTTACCTTGGTGGGTCAGAAGTTCCAGTGCTGAAGGAGAGGGAGAAAAATTCCCCCCACCTCGGCTTGTTAAAACACCGCTGGCACGCTGTGTTTCTCTCTGTCATCCTTCCTGACGTGAGCAGGCAGGGTACGGCTGACCCTGGCACTGGGAGGCAGGCTCAGCGCAACAATGCGTTCCCGATATTCATAACTCCCTCGCCATCTTACTAAAGAAGGCTTTTTCCCCTCAAAAGCAACTTTGATGTTTTATCTTTGACGAGTCACATACTTAGCCTGGGATCCCGCCATGCTGAGGTCTGAAGGGTGTCTTGCATTACAGGACCCGGGCATCATGGGCTGGATGGGCTGGCTGAGCAGCAGCCTGGCACGGGGGAAAAAAGAAAAAGCGACACTGCTGTAACAGAAGGACCACACAGAATCACAGGATGGTCAGAGCTGGAAGGGACCTCTGGAGATCATCTAGTCTGACCCCCCCGCCAGAGCAGGGTCACCTACAGCAGGTTGCACAGGACGACATNTTTTGAATGTCTCCAGAGTGGGAGCCTCCACAACCTCTCTGGGCAGCCTGTTCCAGTGCTCTGTCACCCTCAAAGTAAAGAAGTTCCTCCTCATGTTAAGATGGAACTTCCTATGTTCAAATTTGTGCCTGTTACCTCTTGTCCTGTCACTGGCCACCACTGAAAAAGACTGTTCCTATCCCCCTGGCACCCTCCCTTTAAGTATTTATAAACATTAATAAGATGCCCCCTCAGTCTTCTTTTCTCTAGACTAAAAAGCCCCAAGTCCCTCAGCCTTTCCTCATAAGAGAGATGTTCTTATCCCCTAATCATCTTCGTAGCCCTTTGCTGGACCACACCAACCTCACATTTTGAAAACAGAGGCAGGACGCTTAGGTAGGCACGGCACAGGGCTGAGCGTTAGGAGATCTAACCTCAGCTCCCGGCCGTGGCAGGAGGTTTGGGGTGGAGATTTGGGGCAGCACATGCCCTTTGTGGTGATGCGGGTGCCTCGCTGGGGAGGCCAGGCGGGAGGATTTCGGGAGGGTGAAACCCCTTTTGCTCCTGCTGGGGGGAACAGCTTGCGTTTGAGCTTGTTTGGTTGACACGTCTAGTTGGATGCCGAGCTCCTCGGCCCTCCCCCACCGCCCACCCGGGGCGGCCGGAGGCGGTGGAAGGGAAAGCGAGAGACACCCCACCGCCCCCNCGCCGCCGCCGCCCGCCGACAGCTCCGCGGTCCTCGCCGGCTTCGTGCCCTGGAAAAGAGGAGAGAGGGGAAACTCGAGCACGCCCGTGAGCGCCGCGGGGGGGGGAAAGCGTGAAGGCGCGGAGCGGGACAGCGCGGCGGGGGCGCCGTCGCCGCCCGGCTGCTGTCAGGTAGAGGAAACGGCAGCGTTCCCGCAGCCTGCCGCCGCTGTCGTACCCGCGGCTGCCCGCCCCACGCTTTGTGTAACCCGCCCGAGAAACCCGCGGGACCAGGGCGCTGTGAAAGCAAAGCCGCCCCGCTCCTGCCTTTAAGGGGTCGAGGAGACGAACGGCCACCCACCCCATGGAGACACGGGCGAAGTGAGGTGTGATTAGCACTGCTGTAAAAGCCCGGTGATGGGAATAAACCTTATTAAAGAAAAAAAAAAAAAAAAGGTGGTTTTTTTTTCTACTTATAAGACGGATACACTTTTTATTTTAATAGAGTCATTATAATACAGGTATGTAGGAGGTTAAAAGCTAGAGCCGAGGGGTCTAAAGATAATGGTGCAGCTATGTTTGCTGCGCACTCAGGTAACAGAAACAGGAGCTAAGTTTTCTGTAAAGGGATGTACAACAGGTGGGTGGAAGAGCAAAAACTGGAAATGCCGAGAACCCAGCAATAAGAAAAAAAAAAATTCCTGTGCCAAACCTACTAGCTTTCACAGGTCTCAGTTACTTCTAACTGAGGCTGAACTTTATTTCCCTGTGCGGGAACCTGTTACGCTGACAGCCTGGGGGTCTCACACAAATCTCCATGCATTCCAGTTGTGTGCCACCACAGCAGACAGCAGGCTTCGCTGTGTCAGTGGTGTCCGGCTGGATTCAGGGAGCGAGCGGGGGTAAAGCTTGCTTTGAGAGGTTGCACTGCTGACACCGCTATTGCTAGTTTCCATTGTGGTCAGTGAGGTTTCTTTCACAATCAGCTAAAGAAAAATAAGTCATCCACACCTTTTGCATGCCCCCCCTGCTCAGTTTTCAAGCTAAAACAGCTGCTCAAGCAGTCCTCCTGGCTGAGGTCTTAAAAAAGGGATTTAAGATAAAGTAAATGCTGTAGGGAGACCCTTTATGTGGGCTGCCCTTATACAGGAGAAGAGGGAAGGAAAGGCAAAAGCACACTTAGAGGACTGACGTGTTTTTACTTGTTTGTTTAATAACAGCATCTTCTTGCCATATAAATGCTTCTCTATTCAAGGCAGTGATTACCTGGCTCGATATGACGCTTGCTTCTCTCAGTGCTTGCTGGTTTGCTGTTTGCGAAGATGCAATTTGCCCTTGAAGTTGAGGACTGGGGACAAGCTGCTGCTGCGAAATGGCCCCTGACCTCTGCTGTAGCTGTTGTGGCTCTGGCTGCTGAGTATTGCTAAAGCTCAGGGACACCGTTGGCTGCTGTAGGAACATCTGGAAAAGAAAGGGAGAGGATTTATTTACGTAGCCCAGCTGCCTTGAATAATGAAAGTGACAGAATTAAATCCAAAGATATATTCTAAAATAAAGTTACACATTTCTGGATTCACTATGCATTTACTGTTAGTTGGAAATCACCTCTCTTTCCTACATTAACAGTTCTGCTGTGTCCAGTTTCCTCATTTCTTGTTCTGTAAGTGCATTCATTACTCGTGAAATGTGTCCTGAAGGTACAAGTCCTCTCTCCGTGGGGCAGGCACAGCACTTGTAAGAGCAGTTCCTTGTATATTCACCGTGTTCTGGGGCATCCTGACCAGAGAGGAGAGAGTAACTCTGTGTCTTTTCAGTCCTTTCATTTCTCCTTTCAACAAAATCCGCCTGCCTTTCAGACAGGGCTGCTTTTGAATTTGTCTCTGGAAATTCAACACCTTACATACAGTTGGGTTGTCGAATGTTTTTAATGAGGCCACAGCCAAGCGAGAGCTGTCTGTGTTGAATGGCCGTGTCCTTATCATTGAGAAGATGTGTAAACAGACAGTCGCTGTCATTTATCTGATTTCCCATCAGGTAACTGTCACCCGGTGTTCTGCCTAACTGTGCCATGCATTTGACTTGTGCAAAAGAGGTAGCAGCTCCTCTGTTAGAGCTTCTGCAAATGATATACTCTCCATGCCTGCATTGCAAGATGAGGCTTTCTTCTTTAAATGTTGTAGGGCTTGGGATTTTTTTGCTTTTCTAGGGGCTATTTCTTTTATTATAGCCATATAAAGGAAAAAGGCACCTTTTAAAACTATGAATTATTAATGCTACAAGCTATCTTTGCAGTATTTTGAAGCTAGCCTCTTGCCACGGAGGACTCTATGGAGGTACACATCCCAGGTAGTCGAAAGCAGTTTTGAATCTGATTCTGATTCCACACCACTGCTACACATGTGGAACTCCATTAATTTAAGTGGAGCTACTTAGGGTTTAAATGAAATCAGAATCACAATTATTCTCTTCATTATTCATCCATCAGTCTCACGCCTAGCAGTACGTCTGAGGTACGCCCAGTAATTAGTACACCTTTCTGCAGCTTATTGCTATATTAACAATTCCCTAAACTATCATGTCCCCTCTAATTTCTCTTGGAAAAAACCCATACTTTTCTCCAAAGGACTGGCATAATACATTACTTTTCTTTGCTTAAGTATGGGTTGATCTGTCATATTTGTACTTATTTATCTAGCTTTTAAAACACAGTTTTTATTTAAATATGATAAATTTTTAATGAATTTCTCTGTGCCAAGATTTTACTCAGAAAAAAGGTACAGACAAAGCTTATATTAATCAGCTGGGAGAGAGGGGCAATTAAGGAAAATGTTAATGGGCCTAAAGCAACGGCTTGTTCCAGGTGCTGTAGGCCAACCACATCTCAAAAATGTGCGATAGAAATAAATGGGTCAAGTAACAGAGTTGGGGCTTCTCGCAGCAGGTCTGAAACTAGCTCCGAGTGTTTTCTTTTAAAAACACTGCTCACTGAGTTTGGAGCCATTACATATCAGAAAGACAGATGGTCTCACAACTTCTGCCAAGTAAATAGGTCTTATTATGAATAAATCAAAGACAGAAATTATGAAAATTCATTTTCTTGTTTATTTTCTGTATATAGAAGCTAAGCTTTGGACATATTTAGTAAATGAACTCACTTGATTAGCTCTAGCAATGAAACTAGTTGCCATTGATATAAAATTTGATATAAAACATTTGATATAAAATTCAGAACAGGTAAAGCAAGTGGTGTGTTTCAAAAATGGGATGGGGAGTGTGAGCCCGCTGGTACTGGTCAGATCACTGCAAATTAAGACCATTAGGAGGATTATCTTAAATGTCCTCCCTGTACGTGGTGCACAGCGCTGGAGAACTACTAAGCTCATCCAATGCAAAGTCAACCTCTATTGATGCGAATATCAGGCAGGGTGTGAACTTGCAGCGAACTACTTACTTTGCAGGGACCTGCCTGTGTGCATGCCTCACTTCCAGGTGAAGACCGAGGAGCTTATCCTTGAAAGAAAGCAGAGTAACCTACTTTGCAATTACCAGAGTGTGCCACTGGGTAGGAATGTGCACAGTTAATGGTTGGCAGCTAATACGTTATAAATTTACAACCAAGTTTATCCCAGTAAACCAATTTTGTTCATGTGTTCGTACCCTGAGAGGGCTCTGAGTGTTTCATACCCTGGGACCCCCTGTTGCATTATAATGGCCAAAGCAGCATTATTACTGTCTGAATGTAAATGTCCTGGAAAAAACAAGTTCAGGGCAGGAAGCGATGGTGCCATTTAACCCGTGTCCCCTCAGAACTGGAAGACTCAAGATGCCTCATCAAAACAAGAGTTAACCTGAGAGACGATCGAAACGTGGAATCTCTACCTGCTAGTTAAGCCTAAAAGCAAGAACATGCTTCATTTGTACAAAACTTAACGGTGTTTTTTCATGATGTGCCTCTTTTGTGATAGTCCTGCCTGAATTCCCCTGAAACACTGAAATATGGCAGCTTTAAATAACAACAGAAACCCCCTAATAAAGAACGAAATCTTTCCCAGTCTGAGCAAATCCAAGTAGATAAATTAGCATCCCCCTAACTGCACTGCTGCTAATGACGTGTCTCGTGGCTGATTTTGCGGACTGCAAGGTCAGTGAAGCATCTTACAAATATTTTTTAATTGGCCAGCTTGTTAACATACCCAGCAAAGCAGCTAGGGAGGGGAGGGACCCTCTGACACTGCTGCCCCCTCATTCCGAGGTAGATGGTCCCTACAGCTAATGGATGAATCAGTTGGCAAGACCTCGTGAGGAAAACGGCTCTTTTACTCTACCTGTCCTTTGGATAATCAGGGGATTATCGCCTTCGGGCTCATCATTACAGACATCAAGACTCTTTCTTTATGTAAAATAAGGGAAGATGAGAAGCACAGCACTGGGAAGCTGAGATTCACTGACTTCGAAGGGAGCCTGGTTTGCAAATGATGGGTGGCTGTGGATGGTCTCGTTTGTAGTTCTTGCAGGCTGGTCAGGCTCAGCCCTTCTGCCTTCCTCCCCATCCGCAATTCATTAGCCAGACTGTTCAAATCTGGAGCAGATACAGCATCCTTCAGACTTCTGAGGTTGCTGCTTCTGTCCTTCATACTTTAGTTTGTCAGGAAAAGCAGTAACAGGGATTTAATGGGGTTTTGAACAGTTTTGTTCAGGGCCCACAACCCTGCTGCTAGTTTCATCTTTCATTGCACAAGGCTCTTGGAAATAGTTTCTAGCACAGACTGCCGTGCTCAACGTCTGTCCGGTTGGGAAAGCGTTTCTTGGTGGACTGCCGTACTGCAGTTTTGAAGATCTCTGAAGGAAATGGAAATTGGGCTTAATTCTCCACGGAGCTACCTGTACACTTCTGTGTGGAAGGGAGTGAACCAGTGGGGAAGATATGCTAATAAATCCGCTAACGAGGGAACATCGGAGAACACTTCCCCCTTTTCAGACAGCCTACGGCACTCCCCCATGCTTACAGCTCTTCTACACGGAATATTAAAGAGACCAGAAATGTGCTTGATAGTAATGCTCGCCTGTTTGCTGCTATGCTTTGTAGCTCTGATAATAGACACAGCTCAATGTCTGCAGACATCCAGCTCCCTGAATGATGAAATCTGTGCGGTAGAGCACGTGGTTGGATTTCTGATTTAACAGTTTACTCGGAGCTGCTTGTGAGCCACAAAAGTGCTGCATGCAAAAGTGTGAGGCTTTCTTTTAAGTTGCCCCTAGCCAAATAAGACAAAGCTAATTCCTGGCTTCACTCTATCCCTGCAACAGCACCATAATTTCTTTGAGGGTTTTTTTCTTTCTTTTTTCTTTTTTTTTTTAAATCTAGAGAAAGTGGGAGAAGGAAAAGGCCCTGGCCATGAGTCAGTGTGACTCCTTGCATTTCGTTGCCTTGTTTGATTGCTCTGAGGAGACTGAAAGGCACTCGAACTACAGAGGATGACCCTCCCCATCCAGCATTGCCCCTTCAGGCAGATACACAGCCCCTGCATTTCCGACCTGCCCTCCATTCCCCCCACCTCTCCGTTCTGCATCTGCAGAANCAGGCAGATACACAGCCCCTGCATTTCCGACCTGCCCTCCATTCCCCCTGCCTCTCTGTTCTGCATCTGCAGAAAGCTGGGAAATGGTCAGTATTGACACCAGAGTCTGAAAATACGTGGTCCAACCTGGTACAGTCTTCATGGGGGGGGAAGGATCACCCAAATGGTATAACTCAGAGCTACAAATTAATATGAGGTGGGCAGTACAGAACTACCCATCATTTACCCACTGCACCTCCTCTTCTCTCTGCTTGAGCTCCCTGTGAGCATATCTGAGAATCTGTCCCGTGGTCTTTGGGTTATTAAATGCACCCTTGCGCATATGGGAGACAGCTATGTAAAAATAAAATCCGTTCCCTGCATATAAGAATGTGCTCTGATCTTCTATTTTTGCCCGAATTATGCANCACCGGGAGAGAGTAATGGTTTTCACCCAATTAAAAAGAGAGGAAGTGAGAATATCATGTCTCTTGATATTCATAATAACAATAATAGCTTTCAGACATATGACATGATTCTGAACTGAAGGCCAGTTAATTGCAGAGAGACTTTCCCTTCCCATTAATCAAAGTCAGGGCAGAACCAATAGAAAAAATAGACTGAAGTTAAATTTGGTCTACCTATATGCTTATATGGCACCAGGAACAGAGTCCTGGTTTTTGGGACCCACCATTGCTGTGCTGCCTTACAGCAGTGGACGTGCAGCAACTTAGATGCCAAAGTTTCTAATTTGGCTTCGCTGATCCCTTAGTTGCCTAAACATACAACCCCAATTTGTTTTAATATGTGAAACTGTATTTCACACATGCTAATGATGGGTGAGAGTCCATTTCTGTGGAAGTCGGGAGCAAAATTCCCGTTCGCATGTCCCAGGTTTTCATCCTGTGCTTAAAATGTTCTTTGAGACATTCGTTTCTGTGACAGAGCTTGTCCTCTAAAAAAATCTTGTTAGTACAATACTCACAGTGGGTCCCCAGTGCAGCATTTCTAGCAAAGGTCGTTTAACCTGGCATTTATAGTTAAATTATGACGAACACAGCAGTGATCACCCTGCGTTCAGAAAACTTCCATAAAACTTCCATAAAACTGGATGAGTTGTCCATTTGTCATTAACTGAAACCTGCAACGTACTGAACTGCACCTACTATTATTTCTGCGGTGTGGTAGACATAAGGGGTAGTACAAAGCAGATACTCTACTTGGTGAATTAAAAGCAGACACTGTACTTTGTGAATTCTAGCTCTGTGTAGGAGGTATCAGAGGCATAAGAGCAGGCTCAGTCAGCTTCACCCTCAAGGCTTAAGCTGGTCCAGTGAAGAACAAATTCAGACACCTCCCAGGTATGAACAAATGAACATCAGCAGAGGTTTGGGTTTTTTTGACATGACAAGGAAATTAATTTCTTGTGCTCTGTATCTGGGCTGGGATAGGGTCAGGAAAACAGGGAGCAAATGGAAGAGATGAGCACTGCCTGAAGGAGGGCTGTTGGCTGAGGAAGAGCTGGACAGACGACATACTGAGCACTAGTGATGCCAACATGAAGCAAGCAGTGGCTGGATAGAAGCTAATGAACTGGAGAGACATAATCATTGCCTAGTCTGAACTTGAACACTTTTCTATTACAGCTGCTCAGCCTGAAGACTTAGTAGATAAAGTATTAAAAGGCTACCGTAAATGACCTGAATTCTTCTCCTCCTACTAAGGTTGAGATATTTCTTCCTTCTTTTCTTCCAGAGAGCTCTTAAATCTTTTTTGACGTAGGTTACTCAAGAGGCTTTCAGAGGACAACACCCTCATTCAGATGAGCTGCTTTCCACATGTCCAGGTTTCCTGGACCCTGGAACTAATTTTAAGTCGCCAACCCCATCAAAAGCCACGCGAGAGAGGGTGCTTCGCTCTGCCCCTCCCAGCAGTAACGCACCTGTACGCTGGAGTCCTGGACCAGGCAGAGCTGCTCCTGTATCTTCTGGAGCTCCTCCTGCTGCCAGCGGATGTTGGCCTGCAGGATCCGGGTCCGCTGCTCCAGCTGGTCCTTGATGGTCTGGAACATGCTGAACTGTGCTGAGAACTGAAAAAAAAGAGGGAAAAATCAGTCCTTGTAATACAAACAGGCCTTGATAGAACATTGTTCTGTAAGAAGTTATCAGTTTCTTGATTGTAAAGCACAGCCAAATGAATAAAAGATGTGTTTGTAATATACTAACATCTAGGCAGAGATAAATCTTGTCCATTTGCAATTTTATGCACATATATTAAATTGCCTCAGTTAGAGGGATCTGTTCACAGCTGACCCCGTTCTGTTACGGAATTATCAGAAGGACTGTTTTGGGGAGTATGCTACTTTAGAATATCAAGAGCACCTTAATTGGATGGCAAATGAGTGCATTATTTTTATTAGCCTGTAGTTGGGAGCCCTTAGTGTGGCATAACTGTATATTCCAGGTGCGTTTTACTAACGCTTTCCTTTTTGCACACAGAAATAGCAATGCTGCAACGGTTTATTCTGGTGATGACTTACTATAGCATCACGCGACAGCTGACCACAGTAAACATTTTCCATATTTCTACAGCCGGGTAGTATTCAAGCTACAAGAAATACTCATTAAGTTATTTTTGTGCATGATGTAAAACGAGTAGCTCAGCTCAGTGGGAGAAAGGCTATTCTAAATAATAATAATCTAAAATGGAGATCACTAAGCAGGGTCAAGAAGAAAGTGCAGCCTCCAGTAGCAGCAATACCTGGCACAAAGTGGAATCATTAATAAGTGTGGAGGGTACTAACATGGCAATAAATTCCTGGGTTTATTTGGCATTTTGGGGGTATGATTCAAAGTCCACCAAAGTTAATTATTACTTTAATAGGCTCTGGAATAGTTGCTTTGCATGAGCTCATATTCCAAAAATAAAAAGGAGTCTTTGGAAAGAAAAAACATTTCAAAAAATCTGTAAGCTTTTCTGTTATCAAGGCTTCCGAGAGCTCTCTGAAAACATGTGGTGCTGTGAGTGTCCAGGCAAAAGAAAAATAATAATTTTGCTGTGACTTGAAAATGGTGCCCTGTTCCCACGGTTGTTCCGGTGTCTCTGTGCTAGTGGGTGAACCGAGGCACGCTGCTGGAGCCTTCCTGCTCCGTGGAGGTGCACTTGGCTTTTCAATAGGAAAACAAAAATGGTAACAAGAAGGGAATTAAGGAGACCTCTGGTGCTAGCAACACTGTACAGTTAAATGACATTTATAGCTACTTAGAGAAATCTAAATGTGACAGGTCAGATTTGTATCAGCTAACTGCTTTGCCTTAAACCAGCTAAGTATATGAAATACCATCATGTTCCCTCCAGAAAAGCTGAAATCTCCAAGTAAATGGCCTTTAAGTGAGAGAGGACGAGAACTTCAGAGGGTTTATTTCTATTTACCAGGTGGAGGGCGGCTTTCCCCCACAATCTGGGAGGTCACTGCTCAAAGAGTGGTGGCAAAGTGGAGGGGAGTTTCATGGCCAGCCCTGCTTAAGGGGGAAGAAGGGCTGCTAAGGTGGCCCGTGCAGTTGCTGCTGGCGGAGGCCCTCAGAGCCCACTTTGGTGGCAGAGGTATCGGCGAGCGCTCGCAGCTTGCGCCGCCTGCCCAAGGAGATAATGTGAGCACTTGGCCTCCAGCGCCGAGATCCACGGTGCTTTTGCCTTCAAACAGCAGCGCTCTCATCTGCAACCTGGTCCTCCCCCAGAGCAGAAAAATGGTGTCAAACCTCCCAAACTGAAGTTTGCGTTACTTCTAATTGGTGTTAAAGGCGAGAAGTCAGAGCAAGGCCTCTCCCTTTTTCTATTCCTTGTATAAAGGATTAACCCGAGGAATGAACGAGTGGAAACCTCTGACGTTTGGCAACAAGGACAAGTGACGCCAAGGGATGTTGGGTGTTGCTGGTTGTAGCCCGACTCCGTGTCTCTGAAGAGTCCCAGGTACCCTCATTTTACGAGTGAAACAACGCTACGGCTTGCTCAGATGAGATGCAGCTAAGTCCTGCTTCAACCTGGATCTGTAGAGGATTTTTTAAAAAGCCGAGTCTTGCAACCTAATTCTCTCTATATGAACTCCATTAGTGAGGACTACTCAAGTCTTTAAAAGGGTCCTTGTCAGAAAGGAATTAAAAAGACAATTTCAGCCAAAAGCTTCATTTCAACTGCCTGGCTTGCTGATGGCAGACTTTTCATTAACTTGCAAACTCCTTGAAGACGCTTTGGGAAAGGAACATGATTTTCTTCAATTAATAAATGTAAGGATTTTATAACAGATTATTTTATAATCATTTTCTACTTCAATAAGAAACAAAATCTGTTTCCAGGCCTTAGTTTTGAATTCGAATTTGCTTTGCAGTTGCATGCAAAAATATATTGCTGTTGATTTTAAGTTATTATTCCTTAATTTTTTTTCAGCACCTTCGTATATTTAGCGTATTCATCTAGTATTGTCTTTTTGTTCTTTTTTTCATGTGCTTTTTGTATTAATATGCTTAACAGCAACAATTAGCTGGTCTACTAGAGTGAAAGCCGTTATGGAAGAAGACAAGGAATTTTCTCTTTTGTTTTTCCCTTTCTGACTCTAACCCCAAACTTTCTTGATAACTCCAGCAGTGACCCCTATGATTACAAAGCTTCTATTGTTTTTGTACAATCAGACACTAACAGCAATTGACCTGCACCACAGAGATCTCAAGATCGTTGACTGCTTTACTAATTAAGGGAGAAATAATAGATTAAAAGAGCTTAACTCAAAAAGTTCCGCAGAAAACACTGCACAGCTTTAACTCCGATGAAGTTGCTCTTCATCTCACTCAGTTATTTACAAATTTCTGTAGGATTCTCAGAAAAGTACATGTCATACTTGCGCCAGCTTTCCAGGTACAGTCAAACATGGAAGACTAAACCTATGAAATCTCTATAATTGCAGAGGATCACCAGTTTAATCAAGGTTGGTTAATGCAGACAAAAATCCCACAGCAATCATTTTAGACAGGTTTCTCAAAAAATAAAAAAAGAGGGATGCTTTTGAGATCATGTTGGCAGGTGTTTGGGTAGAGATGGGCTCGATGCACTGGTGCTGGTGGTCCAGAGAGGCTGTACAACCCCGGGAGAGGGACCGGTACTTCTGGGCTGTGGCTACTCCCCGCCGGCATGGACATCTGAAAGAGGCCAGCTGGACCGTGCCTGAGGAGGGACGTTTCTCTCCCCCGGGTGCCACCCCAGGGTGACAGGGTTACTCCCTCTCTCTCTGGGTGATGGGGGGCTGCAGCCAGGGGAGGGCACCTACGGCCCCTCTGTCTGTGGGGATGGTCCCCAGTTTCTGATGTGACGAACAAAAAAGATGGACACCTCAAAGACATTCTCTTCCTACAAGTTTCATGACAATAGGCAGCTAGGTAAAGAAAAGGGACCCTATTTATTTTTTAGCTTGGTTTCCTTTGAACCTTTCATTTCTGCCTACCTTCCCACTTTCCATCCTTCTGGCCAATGCTAGAGACGTGCAACAGAGTTGCGAGAATCTCAAAAACACCAGGTTGCTGTAATTTCATGAAAGCTGTAGCTGAGCAAAGGAGAGAGGGATCCACTCTCCCCTTCCTCCTGCGGGAAAGGCTGGGTCGGGGCACCAGCCTCGCGAGGTGCAGCCCCTGGGAAACCGAATTTCATTAGCTTTGCAGCTCACCGAACAACTTGTTCCTTCTTTCTGTCTTCTGAATAACACCTGCGCAATCCCAAACGGATTATTAGCGCTAATTATTATTCAGTCATCAACATCCGCTGTGTTGTAGGGGATTTTAATTTATGACAATGAGGAAGGCAAACAAACAAATATTCTAATAGGGAGCACTGGGTTTAAAGTAAACCATTTACATTCAGGCGACATCTAGTACCGCGCTGTCTGTTCATGCAGTCAAGCAAGGCAGAAGCTAAAACCACATTTCGGCGGAGACAAAAACCATCGCAGCCTTTGCTCGGGATAAAACTAATCAAAGTTCAAGCAGATGGCGCCTGAGGCGGGAGCTGGCTGCTCGCTGCAGATGTGGCTGTGGCCGCTTAAAATGTCCTTCCCCCCGCCGCCTGCCGCCCCGTAGCCGAATGTTAGCTTCAAGGACGGCCATCAGAGCGCCGGGGCCCTGCGTGGCCAAGCTCAGCACTCTGCCTTTCAGCCTCTCCCACGGGTCACCTTCAGCTGAGGGCCAGCGGCAGAAGGGCAGCGGGGAGCGACCTGCGCAGCTCCTCCTGCCATGCAGCCTGCAGCTCCTCCTCCTCATGCCAGGGGGATGGGAGCAGTCTTTTTCCAGTGGTGCCCAGTGATAGGACGAGGGGTAATGGGCACAAGCTTGAACATAGGAAGTTCCATCTTAACATGAGGAGGAACTTCTTTACTTTGAGGGTGGCAGAGCACTGGAACAGGCTGCCCAGAGAGGTTGTGGAGTCTCTGACTCTGGAGACATTCAAAACCCGCCTGGACGCCGTCCTGTGCAACCTGCTGTAGGTGACCCTGCTCTGGCGGGGGGGTTGGACGAGATGATCTCCAGAGGTCCCTTCCAACCCTGACTATTCTGTGATTCTGTGTGATTCCTCCGGGGCTGGCAGCGGGGCACCCGGCCACGCTATGGCTAAAAGCGATGCGCTTGTGTTCTGCTGCTAAACGGCCTGCGAAACGGTCAACTGGGAAACCGAGGGAATGTTCGTGGTGGGAAGCACGCACACCTGGGTTTCGGTGCTTAGCGCTGCAGGCACCTTGTCTTTTAAATAATGGGTTGTCTCGCTGCAGGCTGACATGTTTATTATTTTACGGTGGGAAGTACAGAATAGTTTCATAATTTTCATCATAGTTTATGAAAAGCACCCACATCTGTGGAGATCTGCTACTTTTCCCAGGAGTACCGCTATGGGATGTGAGCATCGGCAACCTGAGCTGCAACGTCCCGGTGCTATTTCCCGGCGCCACGTCAAGGGGAAGCTCCGTCTTGAGCTTCGCCGGGAGCATTGCTGTGACTTTGCTGCCAGTCAAGAAGAGGGCTGGCTGTGTAGGCAGACTCGAGTCAGCCCTCTTCCTTTCACTGAGATTTAGCTAGCCCAAAAAGGCTGAACCGGTGGCTGTGCGACTGGACGGCGCCCTGATTTGGCAGAGAAGAAACGGAGCTGGCGTGCCAGTAAGAGCGTTTTACTGGGAAGGGGCAAAGCAGTCAGGTTCTTGGTAAACGACTGGAAAGCATCTCTTCACAAAGAGCTTTGACGGAGAAGAAAGGGAGGTAGAAAAAAGTCAAACAAAACATGCGTGGGTTTATAATAAATAAACTAATTGATGTTTGGAAGTGCATTAATGAATAACGGAGAGAAATATCTGTAAAAGAAAATGAATGCTGAGAGCAGATAATTGATATGCTGTTTGTTCGCTGCATGCTGGTGTGGAGTCGTGAAAAGAATATTAAACATAGAAGATAAATGAGAATTTCTTATTTTAAAGCAGGGTTCCTCAGGACTTTCTATGTTTTATACGCTACAGGAAGAAACTCTGGGATCTTGTGAGCAAGTACAGGGCACCGATGGTAGAAGCAGCCTAGGTCCAGGACTACTCTGTCATTTCTAAATTCAGAGGATGATGGGGTGTATCATCACGGCATGACAACAGGAGAGAAACAATGTGAAGGGAACATGGTACTCAAATTTGGTCCTTCAAAATCCACTGTGAATGAAACACTGAGGTGGCTTTTTGGGCCACCACCCACTTTTGAGATATGGGTTAAAAGATTTCACTGGAGGAATTTGTCTCTAGTCGCATCCTCTCTGCTAACTGGCACACTCACAAAATGGGTTTTGTTGAATTTGCATGTCCTTTTCTGCATCAGCGCAGCCAAACAGGTGTTTTTAGGAGGACTGGGTGTCTGTCTTTGTTAGTTTTTGGATTTAATTCTCATTGTGACCTTGACTTTGATGGGACCTGATTCTGTAGAAGCAAAGTTGAAAACTCTTTTCCCATGTCTTTTTTGTCCTCCTGCAAAATAGATGAGAGTGTGCACCTGAACCTACATGCACCTGGACTTCTGCTTGGAATGCCTGTATGCAGATATATGTTTAAACACACGCGTGTACAATTCAGATTACTTTCCCACAATATTTTAAGTACTTGAGAGCTGGTGGATTTGGGGATTTTAGCTACCAAAGAGCCCGAAAAGCCTCAAAAGAAGAAAATATCGGGAGATATAGGCAAGTGACCTATTCCACTTCCAAATTCCCAACTAACCTGTGCCAGAGGTGCAGGCTGATTCTGCAGAGTTGCTTGAGGCAGCAACTGCTGTGGGAGAAGCTCACATGAAGGCTGAGAAGGCAAAGAAACCTGGGTTAAAAACAAAATAAAACAAAACTTTATTTCTCCTTTAAATATTAGGTTTCTTCTAATGCCGTGGCTTCTGTGTAAGTCATTTTTAATTGCTAAGTTGCGTATGTGGCACGTGCTTTATACCGTCTGCCCATTTTGATGACTCTGTGAAGTTACCTGAAGAGCGGCAGGTTGACTGAGTCTATGCGCGGATAAATCCTGCTGCGCGCTTGGTGTTCTTGGCAAGGGCGTGTTAGACTCTGCAATCAGCTTTGTTGGCGTAGCTGCAAGAAAAGTACCCGTGAGTTCTCACACGCTGGAAATCACCCCCCTTTGGAGTGGGAATTACAGCGAGATCTGGCTAGAAATGATTACGGCCTGGCTAAATTCCAGCAGGAGTCAAGGTTCTTGTTGACTTCAATGGCAATAAAATTAAACTGATAAGGAGGGCCTGGGCAAAGATAAAAGTAAATGAGACAGATTATGATTCTGTGCTCCAGTGAACGGGGCAGAAGGACCCAAGAGCTGTTCTAAAACAGCTGGAACTCCCTTCATATGGGCCGAATAACTATAAATTTAGGTTATCTCATTGGCTTTTCTTCCAGACCAGGGAGCAGAAGGAGTGTATAAGGTGTGCCCAAGTCTTGGCTGGAGCATCCTGAATCTTGGCCAGAAGAGAATCACCCACTGGCTGTAATTACTCATGTAAGTCTAGAGGGGCCTCGTATTGCTCATACTGACGCCCTCAAATCTGAAGACAGAAGTCCTTATTTTCATAACGGATTGAAAAAGCATGACTCGTGGCTAATCCCACTACTCATTTTCCACTGTATGGATGGTTGCACTAGAACCTTCCGTCTCGTACGTTACCGTTTCAGATTATGCACTTCATCGTCAGAGGCAAACACAGCGGCAAACATCAATACCTCATAAATAACTTCTAAATTAGCAGCTGTGGTATATAGGCACACATTCTGTAACTTGGCTAAATTAAAAATAATGCAGTAACCCAGGAATGCCACTCACATGCTGGGTCTGACTTGGGTGTGTGGGAAGATTTAGGTGAGCTCCTGGATGATACTGAGGGTGTCCGACTAGTGCTGAGGATTGAGGCACCAATATCAAGTGCATTAAAGTGCTGTTCAGGATCCAAGCTGGCGCCACTGTCCTAAAACAAACCAAAAAAAGGGAATAGCTATTGCACCTGTCAGCATGAAAACATTTTGAAATACATCTAGTAATGGTTGCACACCCAGTTCTTTGGCTGGCCTAAAATGACTTGAGCAGAACTAATCCCAGGTAGGCCAGCAGAAGACCTGGGCACAGGTGTCAGTGTCCCTTCCAAACAGCATCCAGCTAATGCATTTTGCAAAGAGGTATCACTGAGTGGGAAATAAGTAGCGAGCTGCTGCCATAGTAATTTTGTGCCTTCAGATGTTTTTCTGAATCTTTCTTTTGCGTTCAGTTGGATGTGACAGCAACCGCAACCTCTGTGAGGCACTCGGCCGTGCACCGAGGAGGAGCTTTTCTTTCTTCCCTCAGCAGATCACTGAGATGCAGCCAAGAAGGCTGATTGCCAGAACATGTCCAAATGAATCTTTAAACTGTTGTACCTTGCCAACGAAAGGTGGACATACCTCATATTGCCCCTGCCCATGTTCCACATAATTTGTGGCTGTTACTGATCTCCAGGTTTATCCTTTCATCAGCTTGTCCAATTTACTTTAAAATTATTCAAGTGAGCAACGAATTTGAAATTGAGGGAATCCACCCAGAAAGACAATTCTGGAGTCTTCAGTTACGTTAATATAGGAACAAGTTGTGATTACTACCATATGGCACTGGCACAGGTTGCCCAGAGAGGTTGTTGAGGCCTCATCCCTGGAGGTGTTCAAGGCCAGGCTGGACGTGGCCTTGGGCAACCTGGTCTAGTGGGAGGTGTCCCTGCCTATAGCAGGGGGGTTGGAACTCGATGATCTTCAAGGTCCTTTCCAACCTAAACCATTTTATGATTCTAGGATTCTATGATATTCATGAAAAAAACCTTTTCTCTTTGTACCTTTAGTGCTGAGGACACAACCTCTGAGGACACTTCTTCCAAGCCCATCTCCTGTCTCCTCTCCACCCGAACATCTGCATAACTGAATGTAAAATAGAATTGTATGTATCAACATGGTATTGTTATAGTCCATATGTTATATTGTTATGCTTCATAAAATGTATCATTATATGTAAAATTTACAAATATATTTCATAAAATAAAGCAAATAGAGGAGCAAATTATTGTAACATTTTACAGGTTAAATGAACAGCTGAAAAATCACTTAAGTCAGATGCTATTGAATAACATTTGAGACTTTTAATTTTCAGTTTTTGCTCTGTTCCTGTCTTCTTGAAGTCAAGAGGTATATTAAAGAAGTATATATAAAGGTCAACTTCACTGGAAAGCTTCCACACATCTCTTTAAAAAGCAATGTAAGGGTTAGAGCTTGACTAGTTATTAGAATAGTTAAGGGATCTGTCTATTCCCCATTTTTGCACAAAATGGCAAAATGCAACAGTTAATCTGCCCCTAAACTCCTGATTGACAAATCACACTTAGGATAAAGTTAGGTTTGGTCTGATAATTTTTCTATAATGAACATATATCCTTCAGAGAGTTCAATTTTCTTTTTTGTTACATAAATGACATCATTTTTCTAAGAGAAAATTTTGGCAGTCACGAGGATGCCCTTATCTTACTGTCCTTTATGTCCCCGCCGGTTGATAGGATTTTCCATACCTTACCACCATGTGTGTGCACACAATGAACTCTGGCTTGGAGTTCCACTGGTGGTAGGTGATATAGTAATGGGTCTGGAGCCAGATCCACTGCTGTCCTTTGGTCAGAAACCGATAGCAGCACGACTTCCCCTTGCCAAACTGCATCACTGTCAGCAGAACATACACACAGCTTTGTACCACAATTTATGATGTGAAAATGACATGAAATGTGAAAAGTATGACAAAAGTATCATCGATTCCCAAGGGAGACAGGAGTCTAAGCACCTTCCTACTGAGTGGTCCTGTCAGTCTCATGATAGAGCAAATATTATAAAGATCAGTAGGTGACTTTTCCTGACACTTGGAATGCCACATTCCTACACGGTACAATTAACCTTAACTTTGGACACTAATGCATTAATGTCTGCTACAACTTAAACACAGATCTTACCCTGGTTTATGTGCTGATCACATACTGCTTAATTAGGCATCTGGGATTAATTTCTAGGAGTGTTCATCTTAAGGTCTATAGCAGAAAAGTACAGGATAAAAATGCTTGAAAAGGTGAGTATTGTGTGCAAAAGGATTCAGAATGAAGTGAGTATAGAAGATAACATGGTGCAAAGACAAAAATCATTTGAAACTGAAAGAAAATTCCCAGACTGACAAGAATTCAAAGTGCAGTAAACTGGGGTGTATTAAAGGTTTTAAAGATTCACTGACAAAATTAATCTCTGCTTTCCCCCCCCCAGTGATTTAAAGGGATTCCCAAACATGCATATATTTAGCCCCTCTAAATTTTAATGTCAACGTGTAAAAACTAATGTTGATGGAATATTTGCAGGCCACCCAGAGGTGGTAAAATGAGATGTCCCAGACAGTTCTGTAAGCAAATATTTGAAAAGGATTGCCTTATTTTCTTTACTTAGTGAAAGAGTTTTTCAATTAAAACTTAATAGACTGTATTTAAATAATCACAGATAATCCCAAATACACAGTGAACAACATTAGGGTAAATAATCCGCCAGAGTTTTACAAAATAGTATCTCCTCTGAGATTGCTTGAACTATTCCTGTATATTCTTTACTAATAGAGTGGGGGTCTAATCGGGTGTATTTTATCCATTCGGTGAGTCTCGCTGACTGCTTCTGGGGATACAGAAGGTAAAATCGTATTTTTCAGAGCTCAGTAAGTCTGGCCCAGATGCTGATCGGCCGCAGTGTCCCCATTCTGCTCTAACTCCGCTAAGACATACAGGTGTGAGGCCAAGCTCAAACCTCCCCTTACAAGTTCAAACCAATTTTAACTGAAACTACGTTTCACTGAGGAGCGGTGTCCCAGTGACTCCACAGGAACCCGGGCTGTGCGATACTTACAGTGTTCGTGGCACCTTGCTAGCAGCTCTAGGTCGTCTATATGGTAATAGTCGTAGCCAGAAGTACCCAGCACTTCAAAAGGCAAGTATCCTATAATCGGCGGTGCTCTGCGGTTAGGCACAATATAAGGGAATTCATAAACCGTGAAAGAAACAGCAGTTCTGCATGTTGACGCAGATATCTAAAAAGCCCAGATCTGCTCTCGCTCGTCAGTGAACGGTCGCCCACCCCAGGGAACCAGATCCTGACTTTCCCCTGCCTTGTGCCTGGGATGCCCGGCTGGGCACAGCGCCTTCCCACCAGGACATGGCCATGACAACCCCATCTTTCCGTGAAAAATGTGGTTGTGGAAAGCAACTCAGCTTCTCGGGGACCTTCACACAAGACCCTGCTGTGAGGGACCCGTTCCCTGGCTGTTCCTTGGTCAGGGGCCGTGCTGCAGCTCCCGCAGCCCCTGCATGGGGAAAAACGTGTGGCGAGGTGATAGAAACCATCATCTTCTGGGACTGGGGGGCAGGAGGGGAGATCTTCTGTGCCGCTTCCCTCTGGGTGTCTGCAGAGCTTGTCCATGGCGTGCTGCGGCAGTTGCTTTGTACCTTTGCCAGCACAGTTGCCTCAGGCCAGTGCAGACTTTCCCTCCGTAACTCGGTGGGAATTGCACACACGCAATCAATGGCAGGATTTGGAAAGAATGATTTCCACAGCTGTATCATAATTAGGTTATTTTGCAATGAGACAGACTTTGGTCCATTGATATTTTTAAAGCAAACACAAACAAGCTAGTCACAAATTCGGCCTGAGAGATAGAGTAGTTTTGTTTTAAAAGAGTGATAAAGGTAAATGCAGGCTAAAATAGTAAATATCATCTTTTGTAGGAATTTCGGTGGTTGCCCTCCTGTTTAGATGTGAAACATAACACTAGTTTGAGAGAATTGCACTTATGAAAATAGCAGTAGACAAGCACTGAACACAACCAGGAGTGCTTTTCTTGTCACCAACCTGTGATCCAGGAATAAAAATTTCCACTCCAGACTGTGTCTTGATGTGAATTCCTCTAGAGGTTCTTCCACGATGCACATCTCCTGTATGGTGAAGAAAACCGACTTAGTAAGAGTTGCGGTTTCACCACTCTGCTTCATCTAGCTTTTGTTAGCTATAAATACACGGTGCATAAGAGGAGAAAACAGAGGTTTCTACACGTTTTCTGGCAATTCCAGAGAGCAATCTATTGTATTTATCAATGCCAACATTTTTGCAGGAGTTGGGGAGAAGAACTTGTGATGCGCATGGACTTAAGAGCCGTGACTGTTCCTCGGGGTGCCAAAGTTTTTATGGCTTTGAAGCAGTGCCGGGGGTGTGAGAGCTGTGCCCCCCCACGGCCCCGAGGAGCAATGCCCCTTCCCAACATCCAGCCTGTGCTTGGTGCCACCTGGGTTTGCCACGTCTTTCCTCACTCTCTTTGTGTTACTTAAGATACCCACTGCCCTCGCTTGGCTCTTTTGGGTGTCCACCCTCCGAGTCCTCTTTGAGAAAGGGGGGGGCGCTCTCCTTCCCACTCAATAGCTGGGGGCACTATGTGTTGCGGAGGGGAAGTGCCTTTTCAGGCAGGCGGGTGAAAGGCGGTGGTGTTGCCTTGAGCTTCACTCCTGCAGTGAAGAAGCTGACCCTTCAGACCCACAGCAGCTCTGGGTGCTTGTGAGAACCATAATTAATAAGTGAATTACAGGAGGTAGGGCACAGGGCTGCCTGTGAGGTAGGACATCCTCGTCCCAGAGGGATGGGGATCAGGATGTAGTCGGCAGGGATTAGTGGTTGGGCGGAGGTGGGAAGGGGAGGAAAGATGGCACCACGGTGTACACCCGTGCGTGGGCTGGGGCTGGCTGCGTGCCCCACAGCTGGCTCCCAGCACACTCGCAGCTCCCCTCTGCCAACGTCTCCTCTCCCACTGGTGGTTTGCAGGGGCAACTCCAGCTCCACAAGATGTCATCCTGAAGACCCCTGGATGGGACTTGCCAACATCAGCGCTCAGGATTTGGTGGCATCCAGGGTTACTGTGTCCCCCATGCCTCTCCTGCAGGAGGGTCTCCATCATCACTGGTAAGCACAACCTGCCCGCTGGCCCCTGACGCTGCTGTCCCCCTGCTCCCTGGTGCTGTGTCCCCCTGTGCAAGTGATACCCTCTCATCATCTCCTCTGCCACTTCTCTCTCGGCTGTCACTCTCAGGAAAAGAAATGTTTCAGGCCACCAATGTTTGAAACCCTCTTGGGACCACAGGACAAACTGAGGTGCGCTGCCATCAAGCATTTCTTTGGTACGTATCAATGCTCACACAGGTGATTAAAGTTGCTGCCTGCAGATTGGCAAAAGGCTTCACACACACCTTGAATTCCTCTCTCCCCCCCTCTCCAGTTTACACCAAAATCCATGCTGATGCCAAGAACATACCCTAAAATTCAAGGTGCAACTTGCAAACATTCATATGTGCAACCAAAATGCTGATTGTGCCTTGCTTAACCAGTCAGATAAATATTTTTGCCTTCATTTTAGAGGAGGACGTCAAGACCGGGGGTTAAATGAGTCACCCAGGTGAACTGAAGAGATCACTGCACAGGGTTTCTCAGCAGCTAACACCTTCTCCGGGTTGTTCAGCAGCTGCATCCCCCCTCCCCAGCACTGGGCAGCTCATTGCAACGTGCAGCCCATCTCATTTCCCTGTTTATTTTGAGATGTTAGCTACCCAAAGACAAGGGAATTTGCTTTCAGGGTTCTCAGAGAACCTTAACTCCAGCCTCTACTGATAATATGATTACTGCGGCTAAGATTTATGGGAAGTGTCCTCACTTACCCAGAAGGGACTGTACTTGCCTGCTGGGGCCATGAATCAGTCAAGAGTGCCCTGCAGGTCCCTGAGCAGTAATGGAGCCAGGCCAAGGGAGCAGTGATTTCATACGGGCTAGATCTCAATTACGCTTTTTAGTCTCTTAACCTCTGAGGACGGGACACCTGATGCAGTAGCTCACATTTGTTAATTAGGCAACCACAGTGCCAGGCACAAAGTTGGGTCTATCCGTATTTCCACAAGCAGCTATCTTACTACCAGGATCTGGGAGAAGAGAAACTAGCAGCAGTCACCCGAAAACATCGAGTGACTCAAATGAAAGCGTTCGTGGCCATCTGCGTGGGTACACTGTCCCATCGCAGGAACAGAAAGCAGCAACGAAGAACTCCATTTCAAAGTGACATTGCAATTCCTAATGCAAGGAGGGTTCCCATTTCCCGTGCAAAGGGGGCAGAAGTGACACCGCTTCCGCAGATCCTGGCTTGCACTGATAATCCTCTTCACTGGATTTTTATGCATGAAATGTGATATCTGTAATCCATTCAATTAGCAAAATTAAGAACTTCGTGTGTCACCCCGTCTAAAAGTGTTTTGAGAAGTTCTGCATCCAGGGTATGCCCTTACCTTTAAAAACTGAGGCGTTGCCAAACGAACAGTCGCAACGAAGCAGATCTGCTTTCCCGGGGATGTTCTGTAAGCCCTTGGGACAGCCTCGTCAAAGCCATTGCATGTGGAGTTAGGCACTAGGTAGGGAAAAAAACGGGACCCAGAGTCATGCCTCATACGAGATTTGTTCTCCCTGAATATTTTGCATACTTGAAGCGTACTAATACTAATTTTATTCAGAGAATTGCTCTAAAAGCTTTTAAAGCTGATATGCATATATTTAAATCCAAGTCAGTCATGTTAGGCAGAAAGACATCAGAGCTTAACTTCAAGTATGAATGTTATAGGTTAATCCTGATAAAAATAAGGCCAAACCTTATTACAGAGCATAAACCAGCTTTCTGGAAAGAAACCCCACGCATCCAATTGCTCTTTTTCACCACTCACAAGAAAAAAATATATACTGCAGCGTGCCTAGTGCGCCAGCTTCCACGAGGCAGTGAAAAAAAGCCTTGGCAAGAAGGGAGGTAGCTGAAGAGAGTTCGTCAAGTCATCAGTGGCAAAACACTGGGGCCCGCAGCCAGCGAGTCCTCATCGAGCTAGCGAGAGGCTGCTTGTGATTCTCAGCTGCTGAAGTGCATCTTCCCCTTCTGCATCTAAGGAGAACCGTCCCCAGCGTGCTCAAGTTCTCCTCGGTTTAAAGAAGAGCAAAGAGGACCCCGTGTACAACACTGGCTTCCAGAGCTGGGCATGTCTGAGCCTGCAGGTGGCCTGCTGTCTCCTGAAACACTGGGCAGAAGGAAAAACTGGATGCGATGTGGCAACAGATTTTGTGTGCGTGTTTTTTTTTTAATCTGTGCCTTTCGTGATTGCGTGGCTCTTGAGTCGCTCTGAGGGTCCGCTAGCACCTCCTGCCATAAAGATGCGTTGCCAAAAGAACGTGTTGCTTTAAGCTAGCCCACAGTCCCATGTTAGAATGACATAATGCAAATTCTTCATCCAAATTTGAGCTGTTTAGAGATGGTAATCCCGCTCCCACAGCAGTGAAAAAACCCTGTGTGTGAAGCTGTGGTGGGAACTGGGCTGGCCCCATCGTCTCTTGTCCTGCCCAGCCAACTACCTCCGATGGGGGCAGAGAAGGTCCCACTTGGCAGCCAGGGTTCGCCAATATTAGTTAATCTAATGCTAATAGGGAACAATGCTAATATGAAACTATCTTTCTGTACTATTAGGCCCCTGTGTCCAACTTTATGAAGTTTCCTACAGTTTGTCTCTTCTGCACAGGACAGAGCAAGGACAAGCATGTCTATTCCTGTAAAAATGAAGAGGTTTTTATCTGTTTGGGGAGGAGATTAGTAGCAATTTTTATTCTGGGGTGCTTCTGCACTTGGCTTTAGTTCACTAGCATAAATCGTAGAGATGGAAGAATTCTCAACTTATCACATGTGCTTTTGGAACCCAGTTCAACCTATTAAAAGCCTTAGAATAATGATACATAGCTGATAACAAGGGTAACAGGGTATGACACAGAAAAATAAGTACTCTGAGGAGAATTCACACCTGTGATTTAGGCCACTGTGAGCACAGTATATATTGTGCCAAAAAGGGGAAGAGAGATTCCTCATCTGAGAAGGCAACACGGATGTGAACGTCCACAGAGATTAGAGCCCACTCTTGCAGCTGAGTCTGGAGGGCATGGCTGACTGGATATTAAGATAAAAAATATGGGCAAAATTCTCCTCCTTTCACCAGCAAAGCACACGTGCTCTGGGGACTTCCTAGGAATATGTATTCCTGTTCTGCTCCTGGGGTTATGTGCATATATGAGGGCTTCTATGGGATTATTAATACAAGAGGTGGAAAAAAAGAAGAAAGAAAGAGGAGCTAGAGGAAACAGGAGAAGCCTGAGCAAAGAGTTATCGGTTCTTGTCTGATAGGATTATTTTTGTAAGTCTGTCGATTTCTGTAGCCAGTCCTGTTAAAAATTAATGGTATTGCTATAAACCCGCATTAAGGGCATTGTAAAAAGTTACTTCCAAGCTTACTACGTAATATGTTGTCACATTTGAAGTCAATGGGGCCATTTCTCTTTGTAATGGCCAAGTTCAGTAGCAAATGTTTGCAGACTGGGCTCTAAGATAGGAAAGTAAGATAAGCACATTCAGCCTCCGAAGTACAGGTATGCCAAGTTAACCTGGTTAGTGAACCCATGGGCTTGCACATGACACCGGTCGCAGAAGAAATACCCAGTGGAAACCCAGTCGCAGCAAAGAGAGTGGATGGCTTTTTTACATCATTTGATGTAAACAGCCATGAGCTTGAGACGTATTCCCAGAAGAGAGCAGCATACATCCCTGAATGTGGCATTTACAAAATACGATTGTATTTCCAAGAGGTAAATGCAATACTAAAGGGTAATAATTATCCTATAGTACAGCTATGTGCTAACATTGGGATTTCATCACAACATCAGGGAATGTTGAACTTAGCGGTGGTGAATGAATAAGCCCAAGGAGGTGCGACAGAGCTGGCCTGGCTGAAAGTCATCCAGTCTTTGAACAGCTACTGTGCCATCTCCATACTCAGCTGCCCTTCACAAAGCCCAAAGCACTACAAGCCTTGATGATGCAGGCTTGCATCACCTTGAAATGTACATCTTGATCGGAAAAATAACAACTACAATAACTGAAAGAAAGAAATCCCACATTTGTTTCTGAATTACTTTGCTGCCTGACTTATTTTGTTGGTATCTGTTCTTCCCACAGCTCTGTCTGCACAGCCTGTTTTGTTCTGCCCTTGCAGCCGGTCAGCAAATTTCAAGTTTTTTGTTGATAATTTTTACAGTGTAGTTAAAAAAAGAGATCATTCCATGAATTTAAAAAAAAAATAAATATCCTGGCATAATCTTTTAAGCATGCCTTCTGAAAAATCATACTTTATAATTCTCCAAATCTCTTTAAAAGAAACACATAACATCTTGAAGTAGCAAAGTTCAGTAGCGAACTTTCTGAGAGCACCACAGAAAAACAGTGGAATGGAAAATATAGGATGAAGTCGGAGGCTATGATCATAGAATCATAGAATCGTTATGGCTGGAAAAGACCTTTAGGATCATGAAGTCCAACCGTTATCTAACTTCACCAGGCCCACTTCTAAACCATGTCCCTGAGCGCCATATCTAGATGGCTTTTAAGTACATCCAAGGATGGTGGTTCAACCACTTCCCTGGGCAGCCTGTTCCAGTCTTTGATAACCCTTTCAGTGTAGAAGTTTTTCCTAACGTCTAACCTAAACCTCCCCTGGTGCAATTTGATGCCATTTCCTCTTACCCTATCGGTTGTAACTTGTGAGAAGAATCCAATGCCCACCTCGCTACAACCTCCTTTCAGGTAGTTGTAGAGAGCGATAAGGTCTCCCCTCAGCCTCCTTTTCTCCAGACTAAACAACCCCAAGTCCCTCAGCCGCTCCTCATAAGACTTGTTCTCAAGACCCTTCACCAGCTTCGTTGCCCTTCTCTGGACCCTCTCCAGCACCTCAATGTCCTTCTTATACTGCGGCGCCCAAAATTGAACACAGTACTCAAGGTGGGGCCTCACTAGCGCTGAGTACAGTGGGACAATCACTTCCCTAGCCCTGCTGGCTACACTATTCCTGATGATATTAACATTTCTAAGTCAAATACAGGTCTTGGAGTGCTTTTGTCAGAAGGCATCTGAGGAAAATGTTAAGCTGGCTATAAACAGGCAGGCTCGGGTCAATGAGGGCATGTGCGTTTCACAATTAAATGATCTAGACAAAATATCCTGAGTAGGGAATTAGAAGGTCGTGTGGCAAAGCTAAATACATCATCAGAAAGGTGAAACAGTTGTCTCATATATATCAGTTAGCTGATGCTTCTTAGCACAAAATTTAATAGGTTTTGTGGTTACCTATCAGACCTGCTGCTCTTAGAGCTACCACAACATTCTTTAATAGAAGTATTAAATTACCTGTAACTATCATATAAGGCAATAGAAAGAAACTGATTTGCTTATATACAAGGGGTTTTTCTTTTTGCTGTTTGGTTTTGTTTTTATTAAAAAAGACCAGGACACTAAGGACAAGATGTTAAAAATAAGTACTATATAAGGAACCAAGCTCTTAACTACCACAGACAAAAAGATTTTTATCCTTAGGGATATAAATCATGCCACATGAAATGAATGAAAACACGTTTAAAAAAACCCAGATGCCACATTATTCAGTTAATAATAGTACAGCAGGCAGTTGCTCGGCCATCTTATTTTAACTTAGGATGTTTAAAACATGTCCTTGCTATAACAGCAACCCTCTCATTTATGCCATTTGAAAGAAGAAATCCCTCCTTCCTATTTTGTCAGTAGATGTTAATGTTTAAGGAACCAGCCTTAATGACTGTTGGACAAACTGGTTTCAAAAACTACAAGCCAAACAGGCCAGAATAAAATCCAGATTGTTTCATATAAATAAATTCGGACCACAGAAAAACAGAATATTCAGCAGTTAATATATATAATGATGAAATCTCAAGTGCTAGTGGCAAGCCAGACTGCACTTAGTAGCTTCAGGTGAGTAACAGTGACGGTGTCCATACACCACTTGTCTACTTTGATCTACTCTCTCCTCTTTTCCTCCTCCTGTTTCTCCCCTCGAAATCCTGGGTTGATGTGAACCCCAAGTAAATTCTTTAGGACAGGAATGGCTCCTTTTTTCTTAAGTGGCCATAGAAAGCCCAGCGTAAGCGCTGCAGATTGCTAGCTGCAGCTTCTACAATATTATTAATAGTAAATAATAATATGTGGCTGTCGGTTCTGATCAAAACACTCATTTCAGTTTGAGTTGTTCTTGTTATCAGATGTTTCTGCATATGCTTATGGAGGCTCAAGATCAATGTATCTTCTGTAAAAATCTGTTTATTTCCTTTAAAAGGGAATTCAGATTGAATTAATTGTTCTGAGAGTGAAAAGATTTTTTTTTCTCCCCAGCATAATAATTTTCTTGATGGTTATTCTTATCTCTAAGAGATATATCAGCTAACAGTAGAGTATCTGCTATTATCAGCATCCAGTAACCAGATAATTCCTGAGTTTCCATGTAATTGGGAACAAAAATGCACAGTTTTAGATTCCACTATAATATTTAATTATATTACTTGATCAGGAACTCTTTTCACGTAGCGGTTATCTCCTCCTTTAAGAGGAAAACTTCAGGCAGTTTGGATGAAAGGACAGATCTGCCACTTTAAAGATGCTGGTGGTCCTTTTTTGTGTTGGTGAACACTTTGAAAGGCAGGACTCAGGCTTTGTCCCTTTCAGGAGTTTTTAAGCAAGTATGTCACCTCAGAAATAGGATACCAAAGCCAATATTTGGTTATATAATTATGAGAGATCTTTTTCTGTTTACAAACATACAAACAATTTTCACAGGAGGGATAAATCCAGCCCGCCTTATCTTTTCTTATCAGAGGGAGCTATTAAGCGGCTTTGTAAAATAATTTATTCTCACTTAATTTGACATTTTAGACTGGGAGCTAAGCATTTCCGTGGATTTTTTTGAGGGTTATCTTTATTACTTGCCTCCCCGCTCAGCCCTCAGGCAAAACTGGATGGGAGCCACTGCATTATTCATTGGTGATGCTGAAATGACTCTGCCCCTTATCAGGTACTACTGGTCAACAGGTACAGTGATGGCACTCGGCTGCCTCAGATGTTTGCATATATTCATCTCTCTTGTTAAAATCTGGACTACAGGACCAGAACCTGAAATATATAAAAATATTGTAAAGAGTTCCTGTTTGCAAATAAAGAGAAAAACCCTCATGCTCTGAGAGCGGGTAGGCATTTCTCACAGAAGCAAAGAGGGAACTCCACCTCCCTCTTCTGAGTGGCCCATGGGCCACCTCCCCTCCTCTCAAGGGACTACTGAGTCTTCACGTCAGGTTAAAGTCCTGCTTTCCTCATTGAAGCTTAATTAATGGTGATTATATAATCCTCCCAAATGGAAAATCAAATCTCTTGTATTTGATTTAGCACAGCCAGTGACTCATGCAGCCACTCCGCACAGCTCGCGTTGCTGTCGCGCTGGTCGGCTGCTCTCGCTTGGGCACCGCTGATTCGAGGGGGGTTCACTCGCGTGCGGGCGGCTCGTGTCGCACCCCTGGTGTAGAGGCGGAGCTGCGGGAATATCCTTGCGGCAGGGGTTGCGGAGTACAGCTTCCTGCACACCATCCCCGCGACCAGCCCAAGCGTGGACCCTCCTGCTCACCCTGGCACCAGGCGGTGCAGCTCCTCCAGCCTCTGGCTGTAGCTGAGCCCAGGAGCTCTAGGGACGGTGATCTTCTGAAAGACTGAACACATGCCGTGAGCTATGGGGACTTTCCCGGGCAATTTCTGGGGGCTGCACGTGCACCTCCCTGCCCCTTCTGGGATGGGGGAAGATGCCAGTGACTGCTCCTCTGGGGAAGTAGCATGGGTTCAACGTAGGTTGTGCGTGATCTGGCTCCCTGACAGCAATCCTGGTGACAAGTCACCTTGGTAGATATTGGGTATTTGTTCTACTTTAGCAGAAAAATAATTCTCTTTGGCTTCTCAGTACAATGGCCTTTAAAGCCCCAGAGCTCCCACTAAAGTTAGGGACAGCAGTTAAGCCCCTAACTGGCTTTCTAAGCCTCAGTCCTTCAAACTAATCCATTCAAACCCATCCCTATATGATGTTCTTGGCCATAAGTCACAATGTAATTAACAGAGAAGGTATGAGGGAGGAGGGAGGGGGGCAAGGTGACTGGGACCCCGGCACGCGTGACCCCCTTCCCCCAAGTACCACCATTATATGAGCAATGAACAATAATAAAATGAGCCTAAGAAGGTGATAATTCAAGAGAGGTCACGTAAAACGTTATGTGGAAGTAGAACAAAGCTAGTGGCATTTCTGTTGAAGAAGGCAAAAAAGGAACCTACCAATTCTTCAAAACATTAGCAAAGGTTAAGTGAGAAGGAAAGACGAAAGATTCATTAGGACTGTCACTGCCACAACCCTACATTAATGAGAATGGAATAGTTAGGTATCCTGATGAGATACAGCCTGCCCAGGGATAAAACAGCTTCCCCGGCCCCAGAGGCTCTGGGGTCCCTGTGGCAGGAACGCGCAGGCAGGGCGGACTCAGGGTCTGCTCAGCAAACCGTTGGAAACAAAGGTAGGATTTGGCATCGGGTGGCTAAAAAGGAACGGCAGAGATTTGTATTTAGAGAAGAACATCCTGTATCAGTCTCCCATGTGTAAAAACATGCTAACACTTCCACTGCTGTGAAAAGCTACAGGGAAAAGCATTCTTGAATACATTCATAAGGAACATCTCCTGCTAATTAAGCTTAATTTGCAATTTCTGTCTTTCTCCCCCAGCTGACTCTTTTCTTTAGCTTAGCCTCCTTCCTCCACAAACACCTCCAAAAAGCAGGATTTGGGGCCAGCTGATCCTACGCACGTTGGACAAGCGTTGCCCTGTGAGTGATACGTTTCCCTCCCGACTTCTCCGTTCCCACCACTGTCTTTCTTGCCCACTTGGCCTCACACCTGGAGAATGGTATTTATTTAATGGGAGGAAGAGGAGAGCAATTACTGGCAGGTCCAGCAGGTGACAACCCTGGGGTGCGTGGGCTGGGGAGATGGTGCCCCATAACGGGGTGCCCTGAGGTGCGGGTGGCCAAGCAGAGGTGGGAACCCAGCCCACCTCTGTGCCCATCAGATGCTCAAAGGTGTCTGTGCCGCAAGTCCTCGTGCCAAACCACAGCTGTTTGCCCCCAGCCCTGGCACTGGAAAGCTGCCCGAAGGGTGGCTGCATTCATGCGGTGCTCGCTTGAGCTGATGTCCCCCATGCCTTGCTCAGGGTGCAGCCGGCTGACGCAAGAAGCCCGGTGGAGCTAACGACAGCCACTTTGGAGGTTTGCACCCTCCTCCAGCTGCTCGCTCTGTCCTTGGCCCAAGGTTATCAGCTGAGTTTGCCGCTGCTACATCGTGAGTCCGGTGCACTTGCTTCCAACCTTTGCTGGGAGGTGTTTTTGTGGCTGGATTAGGAGCCAGGCTGGTAGGGGGTGGGCAGAGGGGTCCATGGGGTTGACCCCCGACCAAGGGGGAGCAGTGCTGGGGACGTGCTGGTGAACCAAGTGTTTCCATCAGGCTCTGCACTGGGCTGGGGAAACTAAAGTCGGGATGGGCAAGTGCCGTTCTACGATGGGGAAAGGGGAAGGGGGCCAGGAGGCACCATCTCACAGGGCAGGGGCAAGGGACATCCCCTCCCTATCCACCACAGACTGCAGCAGAGATGGGAAGAAAGTGGAAGAGGCAAAATAAAGCGGAAAATTTAGAAAAAGTGGCACAAAGGAAAAAAAAATTAAAAAATTGAAGCAGAAAGCACATGGCTTATTAGAAAGCTACAAGCTGGGGTCTTTGGAAAATGATCTGGTGTCTTCTGAAATCAATACGTTCCCATTTAGTTTATATATGCATTAAGCTAGGGAAGCTATCTGTAATGCAAGTTTTATCTCTCTTCTGAGAAATAGCCACTGATAGAAATGCTGGGATATGAGATCCTCGTGGGTAAGAGGGCAATATTAAGGTCACTCCAAAATAAGAGGCTGAAAATCCTTGAAGAAAATGGATCAGAAATTCCCCTGGTAGAAATGTATCCTTATGAGTCAGCACCTGAAATCCGGTTTCTGCTCTAGAAAACAGAACAGCTTGGTGTGTGCGTCTGTCAGGCAGCCGCATTTCGCTTCATTCAAACTAGAAAGCATACAGGCAGTTACTTTTTTTTTTTTTTTATACAAATAAAGCCTCAAATCAGATGGCACCAAACAAGAAATACATATCTCCATCCCGCACGTCGGTTTCTATTCTAGTCATGTGGAGCAAGAGCAGAAAGTTAAATGGGGACAGGGACATTTTTTTTTCGCAGTGTGGCATGCGGTTTTTGGAAAGCTCGGTGGGGAATTTTTTTGCTGAGGATGACCTATTTGGAACAATACCAGCAACTTTGGAAATGCCACTCTGGAGTTCAATCAGGCAAGTAACTAAAGCAAACTTGGGCAGGCAGGCAGGAGAAGGGAAAGTAATAAAAGAGTATTTCATTTCTGACACTAATGGCCGTGCAGCAATCTGTTTGTTAGGGAACGGGGCGAGGTGGAAATCTGCTCTTCATCCCTTGAAAGATGGTTTCCCTAGACTGACTGTGGTGCATTAGCGACTACGCTGACTGTATTTCTTTCCTTCTTTTTTTTTTGTTTTGTTTTGTTTGGTTTGTTTTTGGAGAGCATTGGGTTCTGCAGTGCTGGAGAGGAATGTAAAATGGCAGCTGGAGAGGGAGGCGGATGGAAGCATCCTCGGCCGCCCCGATGCCAGCGGCAGGGGACCCCTCAGCCCAGCGTGGGGCGGTGGGGGCAGGCACTCAATTACGCGGCGCTGCCGCCTTTCCCCAAAATTTCACAGAGAAGGGTGAGAGGGCAGATTTGGCAGATTACCAGTTCTGGCACAGAATTTGTGTTTAATGTAGGCCCGCGGATAAGGTAGAAAGCTTGTTATTTGGCCGATAGGTGCGGGCTTAGCACACAGAATTAGCGAGCACAGAGCAACCCTCTTCTGAACCTGCCATTATTTGCAAACTTACCCAGAGTCCAGGATCACTGCTAACAAGTGAAGGGCAATAACAAAAGCAACTAACAAAATTTCACTCTTCATAGGTATTCGTCCAGCTTTTGCGAATCGGCTGCGAGGTCCATGGGAAGCAAAATTTACCCCATAATGTTAGAAATAGTCCTTTCAGTTAAAAGCCTGTCTTGTTCAATGGAGCAACACTTATATTTTATTTTACACAGCTAAAGTAACATTTATACAACAATTAAAGCTTACCATTGCTGTAAGACCGAAAATTTCCTACAAATTTTATGTATTCATATGTTGGAAATTCCTTTGGGTTCAAACTTCCTCTCAGAAGATGACAATAAAACTCTAGTTCATTGTCAGCTGGATTGTTAAAAGAAGAAGAAGAAGAAATAAATATACTATTTAAGCTAAACACAACCAACGGTGTCTTCCAACCCCAATCTTGCAACTGGCAGCACCAGAGCGGCTTGTTACCGCTCCGAGCCCTGTACACCCATGTCCTATATACATTGCAGGATCAGAGCCTCTGCAAGGCAGCGCCTCGCAGGGATGCAGGTTGTCCAGCGCCGGGCACAGGTCCGCCTGCAGCGCAGGGACAGCCTGCCAGAATGACTCCCTCTTCTCTCACGCCACCTTCACCACAGGAGTTACGCTGCCGAAGCATCGGTGTAGCAAAGGAGGGAACTGGATCCTTCGTTTATAGCTTTTTTTTTTTTTTCTATTTTAGGCTTTTCACGACTCACAGCTGTTCTACATCTTGTGTTGGAAAACTATGCCTAATTACCTCAAAATATCTATTAAATTAGCTTTGGCATATTAGCTATCAGCTGCAGGTTTTGTATATACAGTAGATTAAGCAGCTGTACGTCTCGCATTATCGTGTGTTTTCTGGTTTCCTACGTCTTACCTCCTAGAGTGAGTAAGGGTGAGGCAAGTAAAAGGGTTTTTAAGAAAAACAAAATTCAATTTGAAAAAGAATTACAGTGATTTTACTTTTCAACTACAATGCAAACCAAAGGTATGTGACATTAGCACATCTCTCAACAGCATCTTACTTGAACAGGCTGAAATATCAATTAAGATGTGATTTGTCTCAGGCGAACTCTCAATTTCCATCGGCTAACCTATTTTCCTTAGCTGTCTCAAAAGATATGATATTTAATAATTAACATAACTGCAAGTAGTCTTAGCCTAGTAAAAATAAAGGCAATGAGTTCCATCTAAAAATAGTACCAAAGGGTCATTCCAGGTGGCAAGATTTTTTTAAAAGGCTATGAACCTAAGTTTTATATTGCACATCACATAGAAAACTCTTTCTGAGAGAAAATTTTTATCCTGCCCGTGCTTTTTCATTTACTGGGACAGATAAAACAAAACTTACTTTTTAGGTAATCCGATGAGGCAGAATCTGTCATAAGCATACAAGAAGATAACATCTTATAAATCTCTGAATGTTCTTGTTCTGGGAGGAAATTTAACAAATTCTGATCCAAGACATCACACTGCAAAGAAAAAGAACCTTTGAGAAAAACAGAAATATCACGACGAGCAACACTTGCAGAACTGTGCAGCAATGTGGATATGAAGCTTGTGGCAGTTGACAGTTTTCCCACTGATTTCCGGGGACTCCTGACAAAGCCTAAAACAGGGGGGAAAGCTGCTGGGCAAACCGAGCGGCCGCTTCCCCGTGGGCCAGTTCTCAGGTCAATTCTCAGCACTCAGCGATGCTCCTCGAATGTTTCTCAGAGACCATCAGGTGCCTCGGGTACGTCCATACAATTAAATGACGAGACCTGGGAGTGAGCTGGAAAATCATAGAATCATAGAATGGTTTAGGTTGGAAGGGACCTTAAAGATCACCTAGTTCCAACCCCCCTGCCATAGGCAGGGACACCTCCCACTAGACCAGGTTGCTCAAAGCCCCATCCAGCCTGGCCTTGAACACCTCCAGGGATGGGGCTTCCACAGCTTCTCTGGGCAACATGTGCCACTGTCTCACCACCCTCAGAGTGAAAAGTTTCTTCCTAATATCTAATCTAAATCTACCCTCTTCCAGTTTGAAGCCATTCCCCCTCATCCTATCACTACATGCCCTTGTCAAAAGTCCTTCCCCAGCTCTCCTATATCAGAAATCTAGATATTGAGATCTGGCAAAGGAAAGAGGAGATGGATTTGTGCAAAAGGCCATGACCAGCCCAGGGCGCAGAAGACAAAGAGTCTGCCTCAGGGTTGCCAAGAGGAAGGTCTCACTGTGTTCAGCATGGTGACTAACCTAACGATGCTAGAGCTTATTTGAAAGGAAGTCCTGAGATAAAATGACCCTCTAATGGCATTGACTTACATCCATCCCACTTGAGACTACCTTGGGCTGAGCGGGCACACTGACACAGCTTCATGTGTCATCAGAGCAGCTGCTATCAGACTGTATAGTTGTGTTAAAAATGTGTTAGCCCTGTATGAGACTGGCGAGTTATTAATCATCATCATTTATTTATGTATTTACTTAAGATTGCGCTTTGGTTTCCCTTTGCTTTCCACCCATGCCTGCTGTTCTGGGTGGAATTCCTGTTTAGAGTAGTGAAATGCAATGAGTATACTTTGAAAATCAGAGTGCCGTGCTTTATACACTTATCTTGATGCAATAATATATTACTTCAGATTATTCAATTGTAAGTATTACATGTGCTCATTATTTGGATATTCCTTTTGTAATGAATACTTGAAAATTATTATTGTGACTTTAGTATATACCTCATAATACGCATCCTACTGATACTGCGTGTAATTCAGTTTATATAGATATGTATATAAACATTACATTTATATTCACACAAAATATAGTACATTGTTAACGTAGTTTGGGGCATATGAAGAAAGAACACCTGACGGGAAAATGCAGTGGTGAGTCCTGTTCAAGGCTTACGGTACAACCTCAGAAAAGTAATTTTTCCTTCTCATTCCCTTTCTACGTGTAAATGGTAGATAATGATACTTATCCACCAGTTTCACATAAGTCTCATGGGGGTTAATTAACATCCACTCAGCAGTAGGTGCAGGAGGACTAGATGGGAGCTGTCACTGCTCCTCAAACACGTTATTGCTTCTTCAGTGACCTGAGGATGTACCACCTTTTGTCTTCATATTGTGACCGAGCTCGGATTCAAAACCTATTATCAGTTTTTGCAGCGTCGTTTCCATTTAAAGGGATAGCTGCAGAGGCCAGCAACTATGTGTATGGTAGGAGTTACAAGACTTTTCCACACGCTGAGTTCCACAGGGCAACCTCCTGTCCTGAGCACCAGCTATTCATTGATTTGCAAGTCCTGGCATTTATATTTTTTGCCGCCATTATGTACCATATCCAGAATTTAACGTTTGGTTTGCATCTTTTCTGTTAGGGAATGCCAATTTTTTTTTTTTAAAACGAGCATGAAAAAGATGATAAAGTATCTACTTCCTACTGTGTTTCACAACTTTTGCCTCCTGCAGAGGTTAGGCACACCTGTAAAGCAGCGCACGGAACAGAATTTCTGGCTCTTGTACGTATCAAGACTCCAATGTCCTTGAATCAATATGTTAATCAAGAATATATCGACTGGTCAAATAGCGAGAAAGAAGCAAATATTCCATGCTCTCACTGGAGCTGTAGGAAATGCCAGGCAACCTATTCAGAGTTAGTTCTGCAGCAGACCCAAAGAGCAGACATCTGGTGCCATGGCAAAAAGGTGACCGGAGAGATGGACAAAATCTGATCATCGCAGACAAAAAAATGCATCGGTTGGAGGGGAACAGTTTGCAGCTTTGTCTAATTATTCCAATTATTCTGCAGTGGGCAGTTCTGCCCCGCTGGCAGACAGAGCCACAAAGCACTGCTGAATGAGACAGGGAAAGCGGATAAAAGATAAATTACAGTGACTGTGGGTAGAGTGGTTAGATGAACTATGTTAATGCATATTTATGCTGCTAAGCTTGGAATCTACTCTGCACCTTGGAATCTGTGGATACCGCTAAGAGAAACTTCTGAATGTTCACCCCTGATAGCTATGGCAGGCAAAGAAACGACAGCTTTGCATACATGGATGTTGGTCTGTTCTAAAAACAATACACAGTAAATTCGCCATAAATTCTGCAGTCATTTGATGTATAGCTTAAATATCTGTGCAGTTTCAACAAAACAGCCATACTCCAAAATGGAGCTCCTTCCTCACCTTTTCATTGCTTTTTGGCGTGGTGAGGAGGAAATATGATGAGTTATTCCTGCTGCAGGGGAACTGAGCAACATGGTCACTACAGGAATGGGAAGGTGGAGGGCTGCAAACGAGGCAGGCTTCTTTCCCATCAACCCAAAAAACCAAGATAGCTCTGCTCTTGTGTGCTGGGATTTGGCCCCTGTATCAATCTGTATCTCCTGCATTGGTGCCCATTGCTATCCTGTAACAGCAACACGTCATGCATAACTTCTATACACTATAAGGTGCTATGTCCTGGATTTTTCCACCCTGACATTTAACTTAAGTGCCCAACAGAGCAGAGCAGCTGGCCTGAGCTTCACTGGGGAGCCCATGGGGAGAAAGACACCCCTCCCAGGAGAAGCTCAGCCCTGCCAGGGACCTCCTGCCTTTGCAGAGCCACCTCCCCACCAACCCTCGTGGACCATCGTGTGGGCAGGTGCTGAGTTCGGACCCCTCAGCTATGGGACTAAAGCTGGGTGAGATGGACACCACTCTCCCAGTCCCTGAGGAGGTCAGCACCTTCTGCCTGAGTCCGTGAACAGGACACGTCCATGAGAAAGCTGCATCTCCTCCTGCAGGTTGGAAATAGTCACTCTGCTGCCTGTGTTTAATTGTTTCACTCAGCAAAGCAGGCAAGAAGGGACAGGGAGGACCCTCCTCCAGAGACCTGCGTAGCCTTGGGATTGTATCGTACCATCTGACTGGCAAATGCTGTGAGTGTGCTACCAGATTTCCAGGAGTTCACTTCAACTACAGTCAACCTTACCCTGTGGGCTAAACCTCTCTTTACATCAACCGACCCTAGGAGTAGCCTCCAGATCTTGTAATAACAAACTATTTAGAATTACAACCGAGGAAGTTCGTGTTTGAAAATACTCCGTGGAACTTAGGAAAGTTATATTAAAGAGAATTGGATATATTTGTTCTCAGCACCAGAGCCTTTCATGTTTTTAATGAAAGAAAATACATCAGATTTCTTGATAGGGGCCCTCAGAGAGCTCTGCTCCGTGTTCTGCCCAGTTTTGCTTCCCTTTCAGTGCTCAAAGCAGAAGATTTGCAGAGTACTTTTTTTCCCTGCAGTCACAGAGGAGAAAGAATTGGTATTTTGTCCCTCAAACAGTGACTGAATTTAGCTTACAAATAGATCCTGGAGGTAAACAAAATAAGCCACATCACAGATTTTCCAGATAGCACTCCGATCAGTTCTAAAACTGAAGAGGACATATGGAAAGGGCAGCACAAGACTCAAATGCCCTGTGTGCACCTAACTGCACGCTCAGCTGGGCCATGGCCATAGCGATTTGCTGACCTCGGGCAGGCAGAAGCCCTTATTGCTTGCTCAGTTGTGGTCTCTGGGATGCACCCAGTCACTCCGCATGCGTGGGCCGGTGGGGAAGTTGTTAACCATTATCCTTCCATAAGCTCAGAGAAGGTCTGTGGGAACTCCTGCCCTACCTCCAGCCCTGGCAGGGTGGTCCCTGGCTCAGGCTGCTATGTGTTGCTTCTGTGTGAATAAAAAATAAGGGTCATACTTGTCTTGGTTTTGGGCAAAGGTTATCACACAAGGCATGATTTTGGGATGGAAAACCAATTTAGTCCCTGGTGGTCCAACTCAGGAATTATGAACCTGAATCCATCCAGGTTCAGCCAGGGCTTAAGGTTTTAGGCATGGGGTCTGAAATGTGTCTTCTTGAAAAGCAATACTTTCCTGCAGCAGATCTACCGTCTCCACTAAAAATCAATATTTGGAAGGGACAGCAATAAACCCCCCAAACCATGAAAGAATAAGAAATTCCATGGAAATCAGTAAGTGAATGAAGACTCAAGAGATTGCACGGAGGACAGGGGCTTTCTCTGCCTTTGAAGTGAAGGCAAATATCAGAAAATAGTCAACTACTGGTTTTCTCAACTGTTGAGGATTAAAGAAAACTGATATAGATAGATTCAGTTCAATTTGTTGTTGCATAGCAATATTCTTGCATTTACCAGGAGCTGCCGCCTTTCATCAAGTTCCTTTCGTCTCAGAAGAAAATAATTTTTGTTCGTATTACAGCAAGGTAGCGTGTGTGAAATACATTTGTCTGGGTGGAAAACATAACATGTGTTTGGTGAAAAAGTAAACGGGAGAAAAAGGATTGTAATTTTCCTAAGAACATGGCAGGGGGGGTGGTACAATAATGATTTGGCAGCTATTTTTTTTTTTTCTCCTGGGCATGTATTTATTTGAGACCAAGCTACTAAAAACGAGCGTGAGGATTAATCCTTAATTATTGTGCTATTTCTCCTAGAGCAGCCTTAGCAACAGGGTTCGGAGCAGTCCCTCTCCCCTGCTCCTCCAGCCCAAGCCAGCACACACAGGAGTGTCGCCCACAGCACGACCCGGCAGCCGCAGAGGAAACAAACCCTATGTGCCAGACCCCAGCGCCGAACATCAGCTCCACCAGCACCTCCCGGGAGCTTTCCTCTTGGGAATCATAGAATCATAGAATGGTTTAGGTTGGAAAGGTCCTTGAAGATCATTGAGTTCCAACCCCCCTGCTATAGGCAGGGACACCTCCCATTAGACCAGGCTGCCCAAGGCCACGTCCAGCCTGGACTTGGAAAGCACAACTGAGCTGCGGGGACAGCTCGGCCGCGGCCACCGGCTAACTCCCACTCCTCCGAATTCAATGGGGGTTTCGTCCTTTACCTCCCTGGGAGCAGAATAAGGCCCTTAACAAGCTCCTCGCTGGGCTACCAGCGGCACCGGTGCTATTCTCTGCTAGCTTAGAAATCAGAGATGGAAAAGGATCAGGCAGGTCACCCCGTCCCTCCCCTGGCCGAAGTCTTCCCGCAGAGCTTTTTCCATTCAAGCCAAAGTGGCTCATAGCAACAAAAACCAGAATCAGGCAGAGAGAGAACAGAGCTGATCAACAGCAGCGCACAGCATAACGCAGGGACGAAACTCCTCACCTCATTTTCAGGAAAACGCCACCCACTCGCCACCCTTTTTACATCTGTTTCTGAAAATGCAGGGCCCGATCCTACGATGTGTAGTAGAAAAGCCAACGCCAGACTTACTCACCGGTAAATGCCCTAGAAGAGGTGTGATGCTGTCAGACACGTAGATGATGCTTCCACCTGTGGTTACTGCTATAATGAAGCCATCTAATGCCTAAGGACAACAGACAAGTGGAGAGTGTTTTAATAGGGACGAGGGGTGTAAACAGGGCGTCTCATCACGCGTTGATCAAAACTGCTTGACTTCAGCACCATATTGTTATCGAGTTGTAGGAACGTTATCTCAAGTTGCAGAACAGTAGTTCTCTGATTTCACAGTCTGATTTAACTTTTACAACACTCTTTGTAGTCTAGTAAAACCTACTGTTGAAGCAACAAAGGGCTCACAGGAACATTTCATGTCTCAGTTTTTAAATTAATCACACATTTTAATAATGCAAAATGACTAAGACTGGATCCCTTGGAAGTTATTAAAATGAACATTTGAGCTCTGTGTAAATATCAAAGGACGATGAAAGGATGCGGTCCTATCTCAAAATGGTACTTCTCTGCAAACCCCATAAATCTCAGTTTGTATTAATGTAACATTGTATATTACTGGGCTTTCATGTAAGTAAAAGCAATGCAAATGATCAAATAATCCTTAGCCAGAGTTTTAATTGAGTGATTTATTTTAAAGGTCATGGTATTAGATAACTCATTCCAAGAGAAAGTCACCCTTCTGCAGAATTTCTTCCTCACTTCTGTCCCACCTTGCCGTAAGCCCCTTCACTCCTAGGACTGAAGGGGAATGTCAGCCTTATCCCCATCCTCTGCACAGGAGCAATTTCACCTTCAAAATTAGTTTCTTCTTTAGTCTGGGCTGCAAAGTTTTGAGCTAAATCTTGTTCAAAGTTAAATCTAGGTAGATTTCCAGATCTAAAGCAACGTTTCACCTACTCTGAGCAGAACTCCCCCCCCCCGCCCCCAAATTAAAAGTCAACAGTAGGTGCTCAGAGACTATATTAAAACCTTCCTGCTGTAATAGCGGAGTCACTGATGAAGCTCCCAATGCCTTCAAGTGGAGCAGGTCTGGGTCCTCCCTGGTTCTCTGGTGATCTGGAGGCAGTGTTGCCTGCAGTATGTGAGCAGTACAGGCCCCGCAAGCACCAATGAACCAGAGCAGAGTTCGACTATGGTCCAGGGGCAACGCCTGGCCAGGAGACAGGTGTACTGCAAACAGCCTGATCAGGGTGCCAAAACCCTACAAAACCCTACTGCAAACCCAAGGCATGCCTCCGAGCCAGGCTCGCAGTTGATCCTGTGAGCCGAAGCACATCCTTCCCCCCCCGCTGACTTCAATAAGGGAAAGAATTCTGAGAACACTGGAAAATGCTAATTGTTTTTCAAAAAAAAAAAAAAAAAAGGGAAAACACAAAGCCTTGAATAAAGACACAAACATATGTTCCTTTTTCCAGAGAACGCTGAGCACCCACAACTATTTAAGTCAATGGGAATCTGCTGGTGCTACAATCCTTTGAAAAGCAGGTCAATAACTTATACCCCAGTAGAATAGCGTGTGTTTAGCATCTCTGAAAACCCTCCAGCTGCTATAGTTAGTTTGATTTTGTTAATCTAAGTGCAGAGAATATGTTTTTCTTTAGCGCAGTACATTTGAGCTGTTTTCTAAAAAAGCTTGATAGCTGTTAACCCATAGAAGAGAGCAGTGGTTTTACAAGGCAGCTGGATTGTGCATGTTACTATGGTGAAGGTGGTTGTGGTTTTTTTTTTTTTAAATCAAGTCTTTATTTCATATCCAATGCAAATTATACAAAGTGACTCACATCAGAATTTTGTGTTAAAATCAAGTTAATGTATGCGTACATCATTCTATTTTTATTTACTCACAACTGGTCCTTCCAACAGTAAGGTGGCATATCCCTCTTCAAAGATTTCACTACTGCAAGAGTCCTAGATGGACAAACATAGCCTAATACCCGCCCCTATGTAATTTGATGACAGCCTTTTCAATGGGGTAAGAAAAGGCCATTTTGAGGAAAGCTGATGTATTATCGCAGTCAGTTATGCTCTGCCTCTTTTGAACCAGTGCTTGAAAAAAACCTTCCCATCTTTTAATAACAGGACAGGAAAAACTTCAAGCAGTCTTGTCCAAATGTTAATAAAATAAGATTAGTAGAAAGGCAAAAAAGAAGAGAATGGTGAACAGCTGGCTCAACAGGACATCCCTCTACCCAATGTTATCTTGAAGGGCATGGAAAATCACAGTAGCAAGAAGGTGATTTATAAGCTGGGAAACCAAAAGCAACTGTTTTAATCTAAAATTGTATGGCATACAAGTAGAATCAACAAAGGCCCAGCTACTTGGGACAACTGCCAATTTATTGCTATCCAAGGGAAATATTTCACTGCAGACTGCAGGAGTTCTGTACATTAAGTTCCCGCGCACTGAGATGGGAATCGGGGGTTGATGGTGCAACATGAGCAAAGCGCCTCTTCATGCTGAACCAAGGGAGTCTCATCACAACAAACTGCAAAGGCCGAGGGGCCGCCAGCCCCTGGGGGCCAGCAACACGCCGTGGCTTCATGCCACCCCTTGGTGGGTCAGGCTGCTCCCCCAACATCCCTCCCTGCCTGTGGCCAGAGCCTGGATCATGCCCCATGTTCACATCATATGTGGGAGGAGGAAAAGCTTGTTCTCAAGGGACGCTATGGGGCAATGCAACCTCCACGTGTTTAATATGGGAGAAAATCCTTGCTAAAGAAGGTTCTAGCTGTTACTGAGAGAGAAAAATACATTTTAGCAGCTCATTTGCATTTCATCTTGAACCTACATAAATGCCATTGAGTCACCTCCCTTCAAATCCCAGCTAGCATTAAAAGCACCTATAGTATAATTTAAAGGTAATTTAAAAACTATCGCTGCAAAATAACCCTGCTCCCGTTAGAATAAAAAGTGTTTGATAAGGGCCTTGAAAATCATTGGAGTGGAAGTATTAACTGTATCAAACCAAGAGGCGCCGTCAGGTTTTATCTGCTGGTACAGCACCTAGCACTAGAGGGATGCGACTCTCTTGCTTTTCAGGTGCGAGTCTTGCATAAATATTAAGTAATAATAACGCCTTCCAAGAACAGGAGGGAAAACTGCCGCGTGCCCTTTTCCTCACCTCTGTTTGTAAAAATAAAATGCAACCTGTGATTTGAATCTCTTCCCC